>VWZK01016470.1:84760-119903 GCA_013396935.1 Baryphthengus martii | reverse complement strand
CTTCTATTAACATAACCCTTATTTCACTACTGCATTCACTCAGACATAAAAGTTCTTCTTAAAGCACCAGAATAATTGCTGATATTTTGATAGCCTTGTGAAAGCTTCTTAGCGACTATATCTAAGCCAAAAAGCAGCACTAAGATCCAAAATATTGATAACATGTAAGGCCCCAGGCCACAGCGTTCTCCTAGGCAAAAATACTTACCTATACTGACTTTTAGAGTTAGTATGTAAAATTACACAACTGCACAGAATAGAGAAAAAAACCAAACATTTAACAAGAACACACATTTTCAACTAAAATATTTCAATTAAGATAGCCCAAATGATCAATTAATTAAATGTAATTATTAATACTCCCAAAATTAAGTGAAGTTCCACACAACGTTCTCAGTGCCTTTCTCTAGTGGCAGCAGTGCAACAGATTACAAGTTTATCCTCTTTTGCGAAAATAGGAGATTAAAGTAAGGAAGAAACGGAAATCGAAGGAGCAGGATAGGAGTACAAATCAGAACATGTTTCTTCCACTGAAATTGATTCTGTTAACAATTAACTCAACTCACACAGATTATTCAAGGGGAATATTTGTACTAGCAACAGGGCCAAAACAGATCCCAAATCAAAGTCTTTTCTTTGTGATTTCGTTGGTGGTTTTTTGCTCTATACCAATGTATCCCAACTTTATCAAAATTCAAATTAAAATTTGACTTTTTTTCTGATGTACTGTACATCTATCTGTAAAGCTTAGAAATTTAAATGATGAAAATTTCATTCTTCTCTCAGCATCCGTTTAGTAATTTAATTTTCTACAGGGTTGGTCTGAGTCTTGAGTAAAGCACTGCTCAAACTGAACAGAGGCAGCTGACATTTTCTGAACGTCAAAACCGAGTAGACTTTTAGAAGTTGTAGGAAAACAGGCTTAGCATTTTGCAGGCTTTTTTTAACGATAAACACTGATTTTTCTCCCTATTTCCTCAATTACACATTTCATTGGAGGTAGCAGGATCTGAATTAACTTGTTTATCCAGATTTGCTACTGCTTTCACTCTGCAGGTAAAATACATGTACTTATTATCTGAGTTGCAAACAATTTGGGGGTGTTAATGTCTCAATCCTAAATGCAGTATGGCAACAATGTGGGGGAAAAATAGTCGAAAGGTAAAAAAATTACTGGTCTTATAATGTGTCAACATCAGATAGCTCATTTTTTCATTTCAAGGAGCTACCGAAACCAGAGCTAAGCAGAACTAACCTTTAGCAAACAAAGTCAAGACTTCACAAGATTTCTGTGAGTTATGCGAAACCACATGAGATATTACACACATACAAATCTGCTTACAAATACTGATTCCGCTTTCTATGCTGAACGATATCCTGAGAAAAAGGGCAAGCTTAATCTAAGCATGCAGGGGCAGAAATCAACTTGCAGTCTAAGCTGATTCAGTTCTGAACTGGTTTCTGGCTGAGACACCTGCCTGAGCAACTTCTAACAGAAGGGACAGCTTTGGACATAGAAGCATAGAATGGCCTGCGTTGGAAGGGACCTTAAAGATCATCTCATTCCAACCTCCCTGCCATGGGCAGGGACACCTCCCACTAGAACAGGTTGCTCAGAGTCTCATCCAGCCTTGGTCTTAAACACTTCCACAGATGAGGCTCCACAGCTTCTCTGGGCAATCCATTCCAGTGTCTCAGAACCCACTAAAAAGCCTGATAAGTACTTGTTAACATTTTCAGTAGTCCACTGAAATCAAACAATCCCCTTCAAAATGTTCTTGAACCACTGGTTATTCCGATGAATAACTGTGCTGCTGTCGCCTCCCATCTGTACTGGGCCCCCGCCATCAGGAAGCTCAGGACCGGGATCCTGATCAAAGACATTCCAGCAGCTGCCAAGGGACATTTCTTTCCTCCAGGTCTGCAATAAGGAGCACGGGGTGCATCTCCATACAACAAACACAGACTCGCAAGCGCTCACAGATTTTACAGGCCTCACACCACCGCATCAGCTCTTTGTTTTCCAGTGACAGATCTTCAACAGCAGTAACTTCTACCAATCTGTTTTCCTAGTGCTTCTTCTACGAACAGCTGTGGCTGAAACATTCCTTCCACTCTCCTCTCCTCCCTCGCCCCCACTTCCTAAAGGAAATTCCATGGGATCACCTCTCCTCTGGCCTCACATCTCCTGGGGGAGATGGAGCTTGTGCAATCGCTGGGTCCCTGCATCTGCAACCACAACGCAGACAGAGTTCCTCAGTGAATTTGTATTCAGATGGCTTGTTTTTTTAAGAGTGTGTGCTGAGAACTGATTACGGTTAGGCTAAATGGAATACTTAGCTGGAAAAAAAAAAATCTCAGTCTTTGCTTAATCACAAAATGGAAAGAGAAAATTAAAACTATATTTTGTTTTAAATTCAAGGCATTTTAACAGACTGTCTGCATCCAGAGGATAGGACTCTAGAAGACAATTTTTTCTTTTTTTTTTTTTAAACTTTTTTCTCAATTACAACTTCCCGCCCAAATACATACAGCTCCCTAATGGCATTCTACAGGAAGGTATTATTTTGAAAAAACTAAACAAATAAAAACACACATGCACAACAAAAAAAACAAAGCACCAACAAAAAAACACCCCAACAACAAAACAAACAAACAGAAAAACAACAAAAAAGCCCACCCTGGAACTCCTGAGAGAGGATTTCAGCATGGATTTCATTTGATCAAGAACGTAATGCTGCCTGAATTTTATTTCAAATTAAAGAGCAAATATTGAGGGGAAGATGGAGAGTCTTCCATCACATCAAGCCAGGCTAGACAATTCATAACATGACTGTTGAGAGCAGTTGCTAAAAAAAAAAAAAACAAAACACAAAGGAAATGACTATTTAAACCAAACATCACATCTCCAGGCCAATCACAATTCCCAGGGCACAGCACGTAAATGCCTCGCCGCTGACTGCGGAAGTCAGGCCCTAACAAAGAAAAGAGCATTTCAGCCTCCATGCCAGGCCTGCATCTCTCTCAGAATCACATAATGTTAGGGGCTGGAAAAGACCTCGAAAGATCGAGTCCAACCCCNGCAGAGTAGAGGGGGAGGAGAACCTCCCTTGACTTGCTGGCCACACTCCTTCTAATGCATCCCAGGATGCCATTGGTCTCCAGTGCATCTGGCAAAAGGAACATACAAAACCAAACACTGTTTCTTCTCAGCTGTAGAAATGGGACACTGACTTTTGACAGCGACCTCTCAAAAGATGGCCAGCTAAGACAGAAGTTAGCCGAGCGGGTTTACATACCACACTGGCACGAAAACCCTCCTCTGATGGTTCTGTCTCGGTGAGAAACTGGGCGCATTAGCTGGGCAGAACATGAGTGAGACTAAATCCTGCTCCTGAGGTTACTGTGGGGAGGTTTCTCCACACCATCATGTGTCTGCACAGGCAACACAGCACTGGCACAGTCAGTTATCACAGCCAGGGAACATACCTTTCGACATTCTTGGTGTTATGTTTGCTCAAAAGAGCAAAACTGGAGGGAAAAGAGCAGTTAAGGGAAAGCTACTAGAGACTATACAAAACCCAAACCGTGCCTTAGCCCTTGAAGAAGGAATATAGAAAAAGATGATGCTTCTGGTACCATAAAACAAATCCGAACACTACAAATCACATACTGCTCAACTGCTAAAGATTCTACCTCTGCCTACAACCAAATGATATTCTGTAAACCTGGCATTATTTATTCAGAGATGTATGTAATATCTTTTTTTTTTTAAATAGTGAAAACCACATATAAATCTCTAAAAGAACTAATTTGTAGAGGATTTCTTCCCACTCTAAAAAAGAAGAATGATAGACTCCTGCTCCAACATAACTAGCATTAATACTGATCTCAAAGAGAACAATGTTGGGGACACTGATGTATCACACTTAGTTATATGACATGAAATAATATTCCACATAATTATGAATGCAATATTTCACTGCTGCTGACAAACCATGAAAGAAAAAGGCAAGAAAAATGGACAGTAAAGGAGAAAGGAATTAACAGAAAATACTTTGAAAAAAAAATAATTGAGAAGTTAGCTTTGAAATCTTCCACTCCGCTTTCCCTTACCCACACCATGTATCTAAAGGAGTTGTATTCACGTGCTACAGACATTTTCTTAGACTGAACTAAGCAGCAGTGACCTGCCCAGACCATTCTCCTAAAGAGCTAAACACAGAAGATGGTCAGACTATTTCCTAAAGTCCAGACATGTTCTTTTTCTAATGAGATATGCTGAGTAACTAGCAGATTTCTTGCTCTAAACTGACTGCAATGATGACAGCTCCCTGCCACAGTAAATGTTCAAGCTCCAGTTCATCACTTCTCAGTCCTGAGTGTGTTTGAGGGAAATGGCAGCAAAAGGAGAGGTCACAATTACATGGTAAAGACCATGGAAACATTAATATGCTAATGGCCGTCACGACTTAATGAAAATACGTGTTTTATTATTAGGAGCAGGGAATTGAAACAACTTTTGGGTGCTCTTGCCTCAAAACAGGAAAACACTAGAGTATGGAACTACAAAAAAAAAATAGAAGTTCCCATGCTGTGGAAACAAAGCTGTTGAGCACATCTGGCTCAAATGTTTCAAAACAACCATTAGCCTGCCGTTGGTTTTAGCTATGCCTGTGTTCACAATACTGAACATTTAGGAAGGAATCCTTAAAACACACTCTCAAAGAAAAAGGTGATTTCCCAATGCACATAAGCAAAGATAGCTGCTTACAAAACTCTGCTTTTGTCTTCTGACCATCCTGGTGCAGAACAACAGTCTGTCATGGTAATTACATCGCTAACTCTGTTACCTTGAACCAGCTGCTTTCCTAATTGTAATCCCATTAAAAAACCAGCATTATAACCATACAGCGATAATTTCAGGGGGGAAGGCCTAAAGTGAAACTGTCCAGAGCTAAAAAAGGATTTTTAATATATCATAGAGACTACAAATAGTTTGATACAAGCAGCACAGTAGGAGCAAACAGCCTGGAAGGGAGCACACCAGAGTGGGCTGCCGTAAGGATTTACACCGATCTGAATGGGAGAGATCTGGGTTAAACTTGAAATCTCACCCCGGGACTGGGGATTTTCAGTAGGATGAAGAGGCTGCTGCACCATCCTCCTTTAATGTTGTAAGGGGCACAAAAGGATGTCTCTGAGGAAAATCGGCATTTCAAGGACGCCGTGCTGCAGGTTAGCAAGAAAATCATGAGAGCGACAGTGGAAAGCACAGGGCTTTGGAACCATGTGGCTTGGGCACAGAGGTCATCTGGCAGGGAAGCACAGTGCTCAGGGAGAAGTCTGGAGAGCACCGAGAAAACGTGTCAAAGCAAGTTACAAACTCCTGGCTGAATCTCCTAAGACCCAATTGCCTAAGTCCCTAATCACATAAGCAGTCTCAACAATTGCACTGAATAACTGGAATGGATTTAATCTTGCGTCTTCAGATCCAGCTATTAAATAAGCTATAGGAAATGACTGTCTGACAGTCACTGAATAAGAAAGTACAATTAAAGCTTAAATAATGTATTCCTAAACCCGACACAACAGCTGAAGGAAGCACATCAAGCAAGTATTGATAGCCACGCCGGGGGGAAGAGAGTACAATTAGGAACGGCTGAGGCTACCACTGCTCCAGCAACCCCGTAAAACCAGCTCTTCACAGCAGATGTTTGCTCAGCACAGCAAATTTCATGCAACAGCACTACCTGGTTTGGGAAAAGAAACTGCCCAGTGGAGTCAGGCAGCTTCCTACAGGCTTCCCCAAATTGTGCTCATTGGCTCCTTACTCCAATTTCTCCTTTCCTCTGGCTCTTGTCCTTCTATTTAGCTGATTGCTCATGTCTTGCCTCCCACAAAAAACGAGAGCATCTGTGGGGCCACTGCATCGATTGCTTCGCCCACCTTTACATCTCTGACAGAAACCTCTTACAGCCAGGACTGACTCATATGGCGTCCCCTCAACACTCCAGGCTCTGGTTCTGGGATGGCTGTTATGACATCCTTGCAACAAACATAATACCTACCTTATTCTTCCCCACACTTCTGCCTCTGGCACAACTGATATGAAGAAATTTGTTTTCCCAACACAGAACTGGAGTAGCAGGCTGGAGTAACTATTCAGACAGGTGCTAGCTTCATTTCCCATACAAAAGCCAATAATACTGTCTGAAAATAGCTGTACTCCCAGTTAACCCTTCACAACAGAATTGTAATATGCTCTTTTCATCTTGGAAAAGAGGAGAAAGCTTCACATAAGAGAAAACTAGAAAGAACCAAGTAGATGAAGGCAGAGAGCAGACCTGTAGACATATATTGGGCAAATTATGTTGCCAGGAAAGTACTTTTCCACAAAACTGGTGAACATTTGCCAACTGTGTTTGTAAATATTGCACAGCTGTGCTACAACAGGAGAGCAAGCCCAGCAATTGTATAATTTGGTAAGAGTTCTCTCTAGTGATAAAAAATAATTAATCAAAAGAAAAACATGGCCAAAATAAGCACTAGTCATGAACAAGTAGTAAGCAAACCTATTGACTGAAGCACATAAAAGCCACTGTATAACCAGGGCCCCCCCAGGTAGATTCTTCTACCTTGTATTCTGATGGATTATACGGAAAACATCATTTCTCTACAATAACCAGCACCAAAAGTAACAGGACAGCGTATATTATACAAGTCCATGCTGATCAGAGGGAAAAAACCTGTGCAGATGGGATGTTTCTGGTATTTGTAGTGACAATGATGTTTTTCAACCATTATTTCCTCAACCCACAGGTGTTTTTCTGTCTTGTCTGACAACAGCCAAAGCATATAAAATAAAAGCCAGTCACCTTTATCTGTACCTCCACTGAATGCTGCTTACTGCCAAGCTAGCAAGATAATTTTCTACAACATGCAGAACAGCCTTTCTATCCACTTTTAGCATCACGCACTCCAGTGGACATCCTCTTAGGATGGCAAGAACCAGTCTATCTGGGGAAAAGGAGCTAAAAAAAAAAATCACTCTAAAGACTCTCAGTAAACTCTTAGGCCTTTGGAAAGAGCTAAAGAAAGTATTTCAGAGATTGGAAGTAAACAGCAGTTTCTTCATTGACTTCTGCACGTCCAAGTTTTTTACTCTTGTTTTGTATTGTCTCAGTTTGAACAATGACCATGGCAGGTTCTCTTTCGTAATATCTCTCTATGTCCTAGAAGTTAAGTAGATTTGTAGGAAGGAAACATTTTGCATCTGAAACTTTCCAGTCCATAAAAGTGGACTACTGAGCTTCTGTGAATGAGGAGAGAGTGCTGTCATTCCCATCTTACTGCAGGATCTAGTTAGTTGCTAAGGGGCTATGTAGGCAGAGAAGCTCAAGGCTTTTGATAGATTATCCAGATTTTTGAAAGCTGTTCCAAGCTTAAAACTTCTGGACATCTCACTGGGTTCCTCAGCAGAAATGGAGAATTTTGAGGCAGGGCTTCCTTTCCCCTCAAATGACACGTTTAGGAGAGAAATCTCTCACAGGGAAACACAACACGACACGACCTTCCAACTCCGTAAATTCACATCAGAATTGATTTAGTAACTTCACGGCTGCAGTTCTTGCTTTTCTTTATTTGCAGAATGCATGCTGTTCCAACTACAATTACGTATTGAACAGCAACAACAACAAAATCGGAATCTTTGGCCATCCAAGAGGAAAAGGACCAGTCACAACAAAGTATTGAATATATTTTTTCTAGGATGTTCATGCATTGATGACATTTAAGACTGTGCAAACCAAAATATCTTCAGGAAGAGATTAAGGAGCTATAGTAACCACTGCACAAATAGTAGTTACTGGGCGGCTCCAGTGCAAAATAACCTCACCACTCTGTCCTAACAGAACATGAGTGCACAGGACAAGGTTTCTTCATCAGTTCAAAAGACGAAAACGGGAAGGAAGAATCCACTCCTGTAAAACATGCATTTGCAGCTAAAATTCAAGTGACAAGAGGTCATCGTCACATAGGAAGCTGTAAAAAAGTTTAATTTACCAGTGAATGTTTTCACAGATTGATAATCTGTTCTTTGTAAAACACATGGATTTCATTTACTGTTGGGAAAATAACCAAATGGAAAAATCTTTTTCTTTAAAAAACTGAAAGCAAGTTGTCTAGGATGACTGATATGTGACTACCATCCTGAAAGACCCAAGTTTCCTTTAAAAAATAAAAAAATTAAAATTCCTCTTTATAAATTAGGTATCACACTTTTTACAGTATTCAAAACCAAAGGTACCCCTCATAAGCTGGGATCCAAGACGTACAATTTTTTTTCTAGATATTTTGCCAACTTGTGTTGTAATCTTAGGCATGGTTCTTTGTATATTCCTAGTTACTTATCTGCTAAATTGAACCAATAATTACTTAGACTTTCAGACAATAGTGTTATACACAAATCTTCATAATTCTCCATTCATTCAAGAGAGTTTTGGGCGTTCTCTTACAGGTAATACGGAAAATTTAGCTACATACTTTTGATTTCAAAATAACCCAGAAAATGCACTATGAATTTCAGAAACACTAAGAATTTTTTTTATTCAGTAAAACATTTAAGAAAGACGATTTTAACCAGTGTATAAACAACATAATTGCACAGCCTCTTGACATCTGACCCACATTTGAAAGTAACCAAAATGTATATGCTGTTGTAAAACTTAAAAAAACAAAACCAAAAACTCACACAAACAAAGAAATCTCATGGTAACAACATTGTCTGAAAACCTCCTACTATGCCAAGTCTACCTGGAACTCCAGCCCCTAGAGAGGACTGTTACATGGATTGACTACTTTTGATCATAAATAGAATTGTAATACAGTAACGTGCAGTCAACATAAACTAGTCTGAAACGAGGATACACATTCGAATGTACACTGTTAAGTTCCAGAAATGCAGAACAATTCCTTGAGGAGTTTGTACCAACAGATTATCTGAGCAGTGAACAGAAGAGCCTCTCTGCTGCAGGCTTAATAGCCAGTTTCACATTCAGGTGTTAATTTTCATTTATCTGTGATTTCAGTGGCATCAGGCAGCAATATGGGTGATCACACTTTTTACTAAAGCAATGGGTTGCTTTTGTTCACCACTGTATTTCAACTTCCCTTGCTTCTCCAAAGCGCCAAACACATTTTCTTTCTGATTGCCAGGGAAGCTGAAAGACATCACGAGGATTTTTATTTACAAACCTGTTTGTCTTCCCTCAGAATCCAAACACTCAAGTTGTATACCTACAATGAGCTTTTTTGGGTATGACAGAATAATTTATATTTAAGCACGGTACTTACGGTTGACATAATTTTACCAGGTCCTGATCAGTGGTGTTCGGAGGCAGTGCTCGGATGTAAAGGTTTGTTTTACTTAATTGATCCCATCCCGAGTTGCTGCTGCTACTGCTGTTGTTATTACTGCTGGTGGTGCTGGGACTAGGAGGAGCCATTGGGTGGGCTGGTACAATGGACTGCTGCAAAAGAAAAAGCACGTTAAATTGTAGATAGCAATCACAGCACGCACATCAGCTCTGTCTAGAAGAGCCTGTTTACCATTTGGAGCGCGGCGTTAAATCAGCACGTCATTACTCGTGTATTAAAATACACCAGCTTTCACAGCACCTTTCAGACAGGATTCACAGGCACGTTCTGATACACCCAACCTCCACCTGAAGCACGTTCAGTGCACGATACAGGCTCAAATGACACATAATCTCTACTGAATTTCACCCACAAGATTTTCTCACTCTTCATTGTGGTATCTGATGTGAAAATGAAATAAGGGACATTACTCCTCTAGGTTCCAGCAGGTATAAACCAAGTTTACATCACTGTGACTATTCCACATGGCATAAATGATTTACTGTGGCAGACACAAAGTCTATGCTATTTCTGTAATCTATCCAGAAATATAAAAATATTTAGAAGCCTTCTTTGGTATCTCCCTCCGGCTTTTAGTACTTCACACAATACTATCATTTTTTTTCAAGACAAGGGGGAGCACAGACAGCTTAAGGACCAGACTTTAACTGTGCACCCTAGCAGAACTTTGACACTGCCACTGATACCTCTTACTGGCGGATTATTTCAAGAGTGTTAGGAAAATGTGGCAATAAAATAAAATAAAATCAAGTTTCAAAAGGAGATAAGTATATAAGCATTTCTACCTGGTCCTCAAGGTATCTAATTATGATGTTCTTAAAATCAGACCCTAACATAACACAAGAATGTCCTAGAGAAAATCTGTAGTAGAGCAGGTTGAATCATTCACATTAACAGGACAGCAGGACATTGTACAGAGAGTATTATCAACAGGTCAGTGGTGTTACAAGAGAGGAATACCTTAACGAATAAACTAGAGAACTAAAGCTGCCAGCAACGTCTTGTGACTACAAGGTTTTCACTGACTAAAAGAAGCAGCTGCATGCAGCCCCTTTCCTGCAATAGCCTGAATCTCCACAGCTCAACAAGCTCATAGCAAAGAACTACCCTGGGAACTGAAGAGGAAAGGGGAGGAGAGGAGAGAGGGAGAATAATAAAGTGGAATATAAAGAGAGATGTCAGTGTAGACTCACTTGTTCCCACCCTAGTGCCACCCTCTTCTTTGGACTAGTACAAAGACTTGTGCGGCCACAGTCTGAACCAAAAAAAAAAAAGTGATCTTCCCTGATCTGGTTCACCACATGTGGTTTTTGTGCTATGCAAAAGCTTTGGCTGTTACAAGGCAGGGATCAGGGGTGTGTAGGCAGAGGGGAGGGGATTACAGTTTACCTCGGTTTACAGCATCCATGAAAGTACCACCTTAACACACCAGAAAAGTGAAACTATTTTGGAGATAACCTCAAGAAATTGTCATGAAATTGTGAGTAGGAGAAAAGTACAAAGGCATGCCTTATATCAGATGCTTGATAATTATGTGTTTCTTTTTTGTGTTTCCCTAGGAAGGTTTTGAAATCTTCCAATTCAGCATATTGCAAGGTTTATTACGCAGCAGTAATAACCTGGAACAGCAACCTGCAACACTCGCTATAAAAATCAACACTGTTATGTAGAAACATTGTTGTTGCCTAATTGAATTGAACTGAAAATTACCAAAAAGAATGGAATATATTCCCGATCACTTAACATTTCAAAACTGAGTATGAGTATTTCATTGCCATGAGGTTGGAGGGGGTTGTGTTTGGTTTTAAATAAAGAGTTTTAGAAACATCACATCTCTTCCAAAGGATTTGTACTTGGGAGCTGAAGCACTGATCTAGAATTTCTTCCAGGCCTGATTTAAAAGTGGGAAAAAGGGTAAACCCTCCCTCTAAGTCTGTAATGGAAACACTGAATGATTTCCACTATGGCAGCTCAAGTTAGGCTGTCAGACCATTCTGCTTCCAGTAACGCCATGCAATTATTTTTAGGGTTACAAGCAATGCAGAATGACAGAGCAAAAACATTTTATTAAAGAAACTGAACTAACTCAGTCTGGCACAGTGTTATTCTCTTAAAAAGCCTTCAGCAGATTTCTCAAAATGCACAACTGGTCTCTTCAAGGTTTGGAAAGGTGCACTTCCCTCACACCTGCACGTGCAGCTGCCATAAAAGTCAACATACATGTACCAGTCTTCATCCTAACTGGGAATTACTATTGCAGAGTATGAGCCTATTCTTTTTTTCAGGATCTTTGGTTTGGGTTTGCTTTTACTTCCTACGTTGTTTTTCCTTAAAATCTCTGGTGTTACTTTAAAATCTTTGGTGTTCTACATCGCGAAGAACTGGAGTTTTGTAAAATCTTGTCACCAGCTGGCCAAAGGTAAGAGAAGAACACGTGTGTGTGTGTGTGTGTGTGTGTGTGTGTGTGTGTGTGGAGAGAGAGCAGGAATCCTAACTCTGTCTTCCTGTAAAACATAAACACTTCGTTCTGAGAAATTTAAACTTTTATTTAAACACGAAGATGCTCTAGTGCTGGTGGTCACATCCAAATATGATGGGAATGTAAATGTGATTACAGTTGTCTTCCTAAGTTTACAGACAGAAGGCTTTTCACTGTTTCCACACAAGCTCATACCTTTGCCAGCCTTAAAGGCTTTACAAAACACAGATGCTGGGCATCCTGTAGTTCCCAAACCCTACAACCAACTGACACGGACAACCATTAAGAGCCAGTGACATCTTAAAGCCATACGACTTAAACACATTTTTTACATTAAAACTTAATTTTAAAATCTGAATCATTCTTTCCATTCTGTTCCTTATTGACGACTACTTGTAAAAACTAAATTAGAGAGGCCCCTCTTTTGTTCAAAGGGGCTTTTCCTTTCCCAGTTGCAGTTGCTGCAGAAGGCTCGGCGGCGCAGAGCCTCCTACGCTGACAGCACATGCCAAGGGAAGAGTTTTTCTGCTGGCGTAGTTGCATCACCTCCCCAAAAGTCATAAGCTAAGCTGATAAAGTCCTCTCCTGCCGGCACAGCTGCATCCACACCTGGGGTTTCGCCAACATATTGATGTCAGCGAGTATGTATGACTTTTTTTCCACACCCCTGGCTGAACAGGGCTTGCTGGCAAGACATTCTGCAGCAGAGACCTGGCCAAAATTTGGGATTGTTTGTTTAGAAACAGCTTTCACAAACATTAACTGAAAGCTTTTTATAAAGCCTGAAATAAATTTTGAAAAGTTTGGTTTTACAAACTGTCGTCTCTGATGCAAAGTGACATTGAAAGTTGCTCTTAAAATTTTATCCTAGGGACTTCACAACAGTTTGCAATAATGTAACGTACACAAACTCACACTCAGTCACTTTTCCTTTTAATCACCGCATCTTAAATTAAAACACTGAACACAAGAAGAGGAGGAAGAAAACGAAGCAGCAGACCATTATTTTCTTGTGACATATTCCTGTTCACAGAACTAGCGTTGTCACACCGACCTGCCATTTCCTCCTAAGTCTTCGCTCCCAAAGGTAATTAGTGATTGCTCTTTCTCCACAGCAGTTTCCTTCCTGTCACCTTCAAACACCTAAGCAAAAAAAGGCCAGTGACAGAAAAACCGTCCCCTAATGCTGTATGATCACCCCATCCCTTTCTGGAGCCAGCTGTGATAAGCTCCTAACACCCTCGCCTGATCTCCAAGGGGCCTTCCCTCCAGCCCTCCCCAGCAGTGGTAAAACCACAGGTACTTGTCAGGGAAAGGAAAAGCTCAGAGACTGATCAGTCCCATGGAGTGCCTTAAACCAAAGCAAACTGCCTGCTGTGTTTTCTTCTCCACAGAAAACCCAAACAAGAACAATCACAAGTATTGAAAAACAACTGGAGAATATACTCATCTTTATATGAGCCATGCCTGTCTTTCTTACAAACCACCCTATGCTTAAGGACTGGAAATGAGTCAGAGCAGGATTTTGCCAGCCAAGGAGGAGGAGAAGCTCTTTGCTGTCAACAGGAGAAAAAAAAACAAAAAAAACAAAAAAACAAAACCCACATAAAAAAACCACCCAACTAAAACAAAACAGAATAACCCTGAGAAATTCCTTTGACCCGGGAGTTGAGAGATTCTGGTCCCTGCTGCCTTCACACTACAAAAGTCCACAGAAAGTCCAACAACCAGAAGGTAACTAGGATAATGACTGTCCCAAAACAGAGCTTGATTATTATGGTAGCAATCCATTTAAGTCTCTAACTTTGTGCTATAAAAACAAGTCTATGAAGTTATATAATACACTAGCATTTAATTACAAGCTCCTTCAACTCAGCTGAAATTCCTGATGGGAAAAGCACCATGACTTTTAACGACAGAGTTAATTCTCACAGATCTACTCTAAATTCAAACCATAAATTAGAGCATACGTTAACGATCTCATTTAGCCTGAGCTCCTACTTGGATCATCCCCCAGTTTCAAAATCTTGTCACTGGTGCTTGCCCAGCTTTGTTCAGGTGACTAAGCTTCAAGTACCTGCTTACCCTGCCTGACTTGGCCTAACCTCCCTGATTTCACTAAACAGTATTTTGAAATAGCACCTTCAGTAACAGGCATAGATATAAAAATTACCATACATTTTTGTGGATGTGTGCAGCAGTGAAAAAAGTATTAAAATTAAATGAAACTGAAAAAAATATTAATTGGAAGTTGATTTCATTTATTAATCTACTTAACACAGAGCTTTACATGTACAATGAAAGCAAGGGCTCAGAAAAACAGAAGATGCTGCATCTAGTGAAGTGAGACATCGCCACACTTAGTGCATAACTTTGGCAATAAGAGGTCATTGGAATAAAATCATGCCCCAAACAGAAAGAACTCCAGGTGTTTAACAAAAATGACTGTTCACTGATGAAGGCAGTTGTTTTATCACTTTCCTTTAGACAAGGAAACATTAAACCTTGATCACGGAATCCAAGCTGCAAACTGATGGCTGGAGATGCCATTTTGAATATTCTGCAGTATTCTGTTTCATGGTTTCCGTCATTGTGTCTGAAATGTTCTGACAGGCAAAAGTTAATTTCTCCAAGTCCAATTCCCAGTGGACACGAGTCAACCAGTTGAAATACAAAGATTTGCCAGTGCTGGATTCACATCTCCTGCCTTAGGGTAGGCTTTCTGTTGTTCTTCAGTCTGTCAGCACTTGTCACAAGAAGATTCAGCACGTCAGCTGCTTTCTAAGCATTTTCAAGATGATAACCAGTAAAAAGTGTAGAGACCATTTCAGAAGCTGAGTTCTCCAGAATCCTGCCCAAAAAAATCTCAACAGGAGGGAAAAACCCTGAGACCTGACTCCTTTTCCTCCTTTAATCCACTAACCTGAAATTCTTTTTGCAGAGAACGTGGTCTCAGAGTGACGCGACAAGAATCAACAGGACTCTTCCGACAAGGGCTGGTTTACTGCACAAGGCAGAGACCATGGTTATTATGCCCTGTGATCATACGGAGCCGTTTGCACACCCGAGATCCAAGCCTATTCCATCTTCCTTTAGATAGTGAAGACGGGTGTTGGTGATTCAGCCACATGGAGCAGAAACAACTGGGTGCTGGAAAGAGGCAGGATCCCGTGGGTGGAAGCTGGCATCAAGTGAAGACTCTCCCTCTTACAAAATACCACAGACAGCCCAGGAGCACCTGGAGATCCAGCTCTGGGTTTCTCCCAAAAAACTCTCTAAATCTTCCATATCTTGGCATGGAAGAACTGTGTCCAAAATACTACAGCTGGTACTATGATAATGATGGACTGCAATAAGAAGGTTGAAAAATCAAGTACTCAAAACAAACAAACAAACAAAAAAAATCACACTGAAGAGAAAGAACACCCTCAGATTTAATTTAATTCCTTAACACAACTTCTCAGAGAAGCTTATGCAAGATAGAAACAGGCTATGCCCTTTTTCTTGCCTGCTTATTATAACCAAGTCCTATGAAAACTATTTTTGTTGACAAAAATAACAGCCTTCTCCATGCTAAAAGGAAATAAAATATAGGTATCTTCATGTATCTATGAAAGTAAAAAAGTTATCTTCACTTTAAGTACTTTTTTTATGTATATTGTCTTTCTTCTCAAGTCCATTGTGTTTTAGCTAATTTGATCCATCTTGTTAGTAAGAACAAGAAACATTTCCAGGAAAATTCAGAAAAGCTGTCTATACACTTTTTTTTCAGAGCTATTTAAGAAGCCCTTCCTCGAAATACAGAAATGCAGGAGTGACTAGGTACTTTTCTCAGCTTCTTTTAAAAAATATATTAGTGGAGAGCAAGTCTAGCAGCAATGAAGCAAGACAAAGTCTAGCATAAACCCTTAGTCACAGCTCAGATGCTCCTAACAATTTCACCCCTAGATTATACCCGATTATAACCAAGCTCTCTCCCCTCTGACAATTCCTATTGCTTCCTTTTCCTCAGGATGGTGAGAGGACAAACCACCCTTCAGTGTTACATAGCAGGACTAAACTCGTTCTCACCAGAAAGCAGCAATTACTAACAACAGAAAGTACCAAAGTAAACCATTCCAGTTTGTTACAAAAAGGTCACGTTCTCGTATTTTTTACAGGAGACTGAACCAATATTATTTTAATTGTATATATATTACAGCTCAATGCGACCGTGATGATCTGCTAGTAATGAAACAAAGCTCCAAGTCCATGTATTTCCTTTTTATGAAGACACTTGAAAAAAGTGGGAGCATAATCCTGGCAACATAGAATTAAATGACAAAACCCATAGTGGTACTACTGAACAGGTTTTTTTCTCCCCCCTTTTTTTTTCCATTATTATTATTGGAAAAAAAAAAAATCATCTCTAACAGCAGGAGAGGTTGCAACAACAGAGCAAGCAATGGATGCAGGAAGCTCCTCCTGGTTCAGGCAGCTCTAAGTCTCAGTGATAATGAAAAAGCTTCAAAGTTGCCAGGAGCTTACCTATTCCATTGACTTCACCCTCTGTCAGGGATTTCTAAGTGCATTTCTGAATAACTCCCCTAGTCCAGAGATAAATAAGAGGTGCTGGATAAATGAAACTAGCCACACCACTGCATAAAAGGTATCAGAAAGTTGAGACAAGAGTGATGAACTGGGCTATGTCCTGTTTCTTGGCAGATGCTATCAACTCTTCTCCCTTCTATTTGCTCATCAATCACAGCACCCTCTTCCCTCTCAGGTTTTTTGCCTGGATTCCCAGGACAATCCTCTGAAACAGTACATTGGTACCCTGCACTAGTCACGACAGAATTACAGACACATTTAAACCAAATATCTGAGGTTTTGTTTTTGAAATCTAAACAGGCTGCAGTAATCCAATAGCTAGTCCACATTAAAAGGATACCAGAAGAAAGTCAAGATGCTGAAGTATCTGACGAAAGAGAGCTTGGTACTAAGATCTAGCAGACAAAAAAGCATGTACATGTTTTTGTGGTTAGTCCTTCATTGAGCAATAGACACAAAAGAATTCACTGCCAACTTCCTTCTTGACTCTAGTAAATACGCAGACTTATTTCCTTCTGTGAAGCCAGCCAAGGATTTTGCTCAGAATCCAGAGACAAAATGGCACTGAAGCCCTAGACTATGTTAAAGTTTTTGTTCCAGCCTGAAGCTTCAAATTACAGTTAGAAGAAAAACACATCCATTTTCAGAGAAGCTTAACTCACATACTGATGGGTTTATGCAAGCCTCCCAAAGGTAGCAAGTCCAGCACATGACACTGAATACAAATAATAAAAATAATTCCTCCCTTGCATTACACATCTATTGGTACATGTTAATAGCAGGGTACCAAAAAAAAAAAAAAAGAGTCTTAGAATGTTCTCCACACCAGGAATCATCCAAGATAACACTGGTAGGGTAAACACTTCAACTGAAACAGCAATTAACTTAGAAACTCCTGGGTCATGCAGTAGGTAAGATTGGACCAGAGATGGTCACACCAGAGCTGGCAAGTCACATAGAGCTCACAAGCATTTCAGTGGCAGCTCATAAGATAGTACTCACATGCTCTTAATTAAAAAATGACTCAGTAAGCTTTTTATGTCTCAGGTTATGTGATGAGAGAGGGGCCACATTGGGTCATAGGCTAGCATGAAGGTCCTACATAGTGACATGGGCTATGCTCCCAGTGGAGTCCATGAAATGCCAGCAATAAGCACATGGAAGGTTTCTTAAAGCATTGAAGGGAACAGCTATAAGGTTTTAAGAGGAAAAATGCAGAAATGTAGTATTTGCATATGCCTCAGACAGGTGACTGTTTCGGTGCTTATAACACTAAGAAGTTCAGAGATCCCTAACCTAGAAGTTCATAGTGGTCCCTTCTCACTGTATGCAGGATTCTGCTTAAACATTCATTAAACTTACTACCACCATTTAAAAACCCTTTCAGGTGTCAGCCCAAAATAGATTAAAAAATATAAAAAAAAAATATCAAAGAACAAGTATTCAGGAGATTGTTCTACTTTACAAAAGTTGTTAAATTCCCAGGACATGAAAAAACCGTCCAGCCAAATTGCAGCTGGCACATGTAGAATTCCCACAGTTTCACTTCTCTGTCAGTCACCAAATGTCTTGTAATTATTTTATTCTTTTTTAAAAGGGGAAGAGGACAAACCAGGCAATTTCACAGCAGTCAGTCTAACTTCAATTCCCAGAAATATTCTGGAACAAATTACTGAACAATCAGCTTACAAGAACCTAGAAGATAACAAAATGAAAAAAAACACAGGCAGACAAAATAGATCTGTCCAAAACAGATCACATCAAAACAATCTCATTTTCTTCACTGTCAGGGCAATCAGCTTAGTGGATAAGGCAGAAGCAGTAAATATCTAGAGTCTTGACCGAGACCTTCTGGCACCGTCCCACATGATATTTTCATCAGCAAAAAAAGGGAAATACTGTCTAGATCAGCAGTTCTGCACTCTGTAGCAGAAAGTGAGATGTTGGGAGCACAAGCTAATAAATTCATTAGCTTCTCAGCATGTCCTGTCCTGGGAGGGGAGGAAGCAGAGAAGGCCCACTGAAACGCATCGCTGATCCTATCACTTCCTCCTCCTCTTTCCCAGTCCTCAAATTCCTTATTATTGCTTAATAAGTGATCTTACCCTAAACAAGACTGAAGATCAGAAAGCGCACTAATACCTCCGAGTAGAAAATACTGCTGTGATTAGGTAAATACAAAGTTCCTATCATTATTTTTTTTAGAAAGAAAAATTAAAAACAGACAAGTCCTATAATAAAAAAAACACAAAGAGAAAATGACAATTCCTTCTTCTTACTCACGGAATCTAGAAACAAGTGTACTGAGATCTGAAAATAAATAATATTCTTTATATTCTTACGGCATTTATAGTGTAATGGGAAGAAGTAACATAGCAGAAGCAGCACCAACAGGTGGGACTTAAATGTATGGAAAGTGAGACAACTGGATTTATCCGGGGTATTTTTCAGCTCCCTTGTAGGAAAGCAAGAGACAGCAAGTAACTATTTATCTAAGTGGGCCCTGCAAAACTAAGCTCTGGCAATGAGACTTCCCTGCATCACACAAGGCAGTTACTTGTGTTCAGAGGACAGACTCTTCTATTGGGAGAATGTGGGTTTCCAGCTCAGCTGCTCTTTTCTTCACCTTTTTTTGTCAATACCTGTCGTGAACTTTTACTTCCAGTGCCAACAAATGGGGCCACAGCCAATATTCAATGTGATCAAAACCTTTGTTTTCAAGTACTTCTATTTATACTTTAAAATATATATATTTTGGGTGTCAGTAATTAAGTTTTCAATTTCATAAAGTAGCAAATACGTAACATTAACGAGGCCACCCTCTTTTCTTAACAATTAAGGATGCCATCCAACATTGTACTTTGGTGGTTACCCAGCCAGCTAAGTCTACATACCTCATTAAGCTGCTGTGGATGAGTCTAAGTACAACAAAAGTACAATGAGTACAATAAGCACAGACATGTAGACACTCACCTTGGCTTATTCAGAGAACTGCTTGCACATCTTACAAAGTCTTACAAAGACTGGCAGTACAGTACAAAAAAAGTATGTTTGGGCAATCTCGAGGTCTTTAATAGAGAAGAAAATGCTTTCTTCTGAAAGGTAAAAACTCTGCAGCAGAATTTCTGAAGTGTTATTTACTGTTCTTCCATATTGTGTTAGAATGAAGATTTCTGATAAGCTCTTGCAAGTATTATCTCTTCCTAAAAGTCTCACAGGTTTTGTGAAGCACACAGAATACTGCAGTTTAATTCATCTCTTAAAAATTATTTCAATTCTGTTTCTTTTTTGTTTGTTTCTTTGGTTTTTATTATTATTTTCCAAACTCTTGGGTTTTTTTCCCCTCCAAAATCAGAATTTCATCATTCTCCTCATCTGGCTATCCCATCCACCCTCCCTCCACAGACAGCAATTATAGGATAGAAACGGCACCGCGGTGAAGATGCACGTCAAAAGAAGCATCTGCTTTTTTGGCAAACTCCACACTGTTGGTGGCATTGGAATTATTGCTATACTGTTTGTCACAGGGTTAGACCACAGATGGCTCTTTTGGCTGACATGGGATCCGCTATGTCATCTTCTGTTTATTCAAGTTAAAAAATAAATTGAAGAACTTGTGCCCAACGATGTATGAGGAAGTCAATCCCTATGAAAATCCCTTTGTCTAGGGTTGCTGGTTCCTCATGGGCAGTATATTACACCCAGCAAAGCAGGAGTATGGTTACTGTGCATCCCTCTATTCTATTTTGAAGAAAATGTACTGTCTTCTTGGTGAGACCACCTTTCTGTTCTGTCAGAATTTAACAGGTAGCCCAGTGGAGCACACCCCGGCCTATTCCTGCTGCATTCTTTGACAAAGTAGATGGGACAGTGCAGACAGCTGCCCCTGGCTCTTTTCTTCTACATTCCTAAATCCTAATCTTTCACTGACAGACTACGCTCACTTCGCTGCAGCCAGTATCTCCAACTAGAGGAAACGTGGTACGTCAGAAAAGACACTGTAGAAAAAAAACCTGTAGCCAGCTCTGTAAGACTTCATCATCAAGACTGAATCTGGATGACCCCATGAAAAAGTTCTTTAAAGCATAAATTGTGCAACTCAAAAGTAGAGATCAGTTTAGGTATTTTATCCTTCCTACTCAGTTTGCAAATATTTTTCCTTTTCTAATTGTCTAATGCATGTCTGTGTCTCCACACTTAACTACTGTAGAATCACAGAATGGTAGGGATTGGAATGGACCTCCGGAGATCAGCGAGTCCAACCCCCCTGCCAGAGCAGGATCACCCAGGGCAGGACACACAGCAACAGATCCAGGAGGGGCTGGAAAGTCTCCAGAGAAGGAGACTCCACAGCCTTTTCAGGCAGCCTGTTCCAGGCTCTGTCACCCTCACAGGGAAGAAGTTTCTCCTCCTGTTGAGGTGGAACTTCCTGGGTTCCAGTTTGTGCCCATTGTCCCATGTCCTATTAAAGGGCACCACTGAAAAGAGATTGACCCCTTCCACTTGACACCCAACCTTCAGATATTTGTAAACATGAATAAGATCCTCACTTAGCTTTCTGTTCTCCAGACTAAACAGCCGCAGTTCTCTCAGCCTTTCCTCACAAGACAGATGTTCCAGTCCATCATCTCTGTAGCCTCCATTGGACACTCTAGTATTTTCCCTTCCCTCTGAGCTCTATCGTTTAGCTCGTTCTCAACCCACCTCACAGTCCCCTCTTCTAACACACACTTCCTGAGCTTACCCACAAGGATGTTATGGGAGACAGTGTCAAAAGCCTCGCTGAAGTCAAGGTAGACAACAACTACCGCTCTCTCTGCATCTAGCCATTCAGTCACGCCATCGTAGGTGGCTATCAGATCAGTCAAAGCTGACTTCCCTTTGGTAAATCCATGCTGTAGAAGCATCAGTAAAGAACAAGCTCATGTAGATATACCACAAAAGCACAACACAAAGGTTCTAACTCTAATACTAAGAAAGTTCAACTCTGTTGCTCAGTAGCTTGCAACGTGCCTATGCCATGCTACAGTTAAACAGACTTCAGGGAGAATGGTAGCATCTTACATCACTTTCCATGGGAATGAATGACTCCTCCAGGAGCTGGAGAACAGAAAAACATACTCCAAGCACCACTGTCCTTCCTAGTTACTCCACTGCAAGTATTTCCATAGTCCTTTATAGTATTTGCCATAGAAGTGAGGTCAGCACCATCCATGCTGGGCTGAAAGATCCTTTCATCTTCTTGTTACTTATGAGTAATAGAAGTGCCCTCGTGGTTCTTATATTCTGCAATATGATAAAATGGAGCAGATACAACTCATTATAATCAACACATTGGAAGAGGATATTCACGATATCGCCGGCAAGGTATTAAAGCAAATCTCAGGTGTAACTAGGAAAACACCTCACACTTAATTCAAGGTATTTCTAATACCTAATTCAAGAACGGTGTAGATTAAATACAACTTCAGGATTTCATACCCCTCTGCCTCCTATACACTGCAGTCACGTAAAAGGGAAGTGTAAGATACTTTTACAATCATTTCAGCATAGGCTGAAGTGACTATAAACTGAAGTAAGTTCAGCAGAGATGGAACTAAAAGTTTGTGTTAATTTTGTCACAGCATTTTGACATGCATGGGTTTTTGTCATTCTGGTTTTCTGTCATTTTGTCACAGTGTTTTGACATTCAAGGAATCCATGGTTGAGAGCATGTCACTGTGAGTGGTGTATGTATATACACACACACATATATGTGACATATGACATATCTGACTTGGCAGTGCTGGGTTAATGGTTGGACTTGATGATTTTAAAGGTTTCTTCCAATCAAAATGATTCTATTTATATATATACACACACATATAAATATGGTCTGAGATGAAACTTGTAATTCTTTATGGCAGGGTGACCACACCTCCATATATATCAATCTCCTCCCTGAAAAAAAAAAAAACAACAACAAAACCAACAAACAAAAAAAAAGCAAACTGAGTAAAAGCAGCCGAATATTATTAAATTAGCAACACAGCCAATTTTAGAACAAGAGCAACTTTTTTTAATCACTCGTTATATAAGAAGTTGTCAGTTCTCTGCACTTGCCCACATCGGCCTAGTTCTGCTCTCACCCAGTGGTTCTGCATTCATTTACACAGGCTGAGAATCTGTCTAAGAGTTTTATATTTTAACACAGTATAAAACTGACACACCAGAAGACATGAGTGTGTCATGCTGGCAAAACTTTCCAACCTAGGGCTTCTCTATGGAGTGCCAGGGAGCAAACCACTCGATTCGCACGCTGTCACACATAGCAATTTTCTTTGGATTTTAATGAGACTGCAAATGAAATCCCCAAAGTCTTCTAAATAACCCCAAGACTCTACAAGGCTTCCTAAAATAAAACACAGAGGCTCAAATCTCATTAGAGAAAGAACTGGAGTTGAACTTCGCTGCTTTTCAAACATTTGCCTCTTGCGTCGTTTCCCGTTCGGGAGGGGAGATGTTGCAAAGACCTTGGCAAAGCCCAGTGCAGGTGCCTGGCTGCGGGGCTAACAGCTCCGGGACGGACAAGCTCTTAATAATATTCTCAGGGAAGGCAATGAATATTGCAACACTTTTAAGTATACTTCCTACCCAGCAAAAAGAGATGTAAAGCAAGAGCTGAGAAAGAGCTGTGTGTAGGAAGACCCAACACCAGCATCAAGGACAACTGCTTCTAAGTTTTGGGGGCCAGTGGGTACCAGTCAACTTTAAAGATTTCTCAGAGATGATCTTGCACTATTAGCCATACTAAAGCCCATCATATCCAGTCTTTTGGGCCAAATGTTCATTATATTAGTGACATTAAAGGTGCATTTTATACAGATTTATGACATAATACAGTCACACTCAAAAACACCTCTGCTCTTCAGCAAAAAAAAAAATAAAAATAAATCCAGAGCAGTTTGTCATGCTCAGAACACAATTTGCACAACTTTCTCCTATGTAGCACGTGCAGATTTACTTGTGAACAGGCACCACAGAACAAATCACAATCAGTTTAGCATGATGAAACAGCTCCGTTTAACTCCTGAGAGAGACAGAAGCAAGAACAGCTCATCTGGTCCATGAACAGTTCAGATACCAAACAAAACTTATCCTGTGGCTGCTATTACTACAGAAACTACGACTAAAATGGCACAGAAAATTTAAGATGGCCCCAGCTGATCAGGAAACACTGCAGCAGAAAATGTAGCTTGACAAGCACTGAGAAACTATGATTTTTTTTTTCCCCCTCCCTGATTTATTACCATCCTGCCCCTCTGCCCTCATAAAATGTACGAGCTGGAGTATACAAACGAAGCAGTTATCTCTATGTTCTTTTAGATTTGTGTTTCCCATCTACTCAAATCTTGAATTCAACTACAGGTTGTTGGAACACTGAGAACTAAGACACTATCACACACATCCTACTCTTTCCCTCTACATGATTTTATGACCTGCTTTCTTGAAACTATGTGCTATGAAGAATATAAGAAAAAACGTTGACATTTGGACATTTTTCTCCTGGAAAAGACAAGGAAGTCGTAATTTTTGCCTCTAGACATCTCCAAATTCCTAACCTCCAACTGCAGCTTGATTTAGCTTCCCAGAAGTTAGAAAAGAAGCATTTCCTTCTCACATTTCCAGTCAGTATGCCTTTTCCATCTCACAGTATTCAGTGCTTATGTTCCTCAACACCTTTTTCTCTCTCCAGCTAGACAATTTTTATGCAAAATACTAGAAAACGTGCATTTACTTTATCTCTTTAAGGATATTTTCAGATGTTACGGTAACACATCTATCTCCTGTTTCATTACCAGCATACTTAATGGAGAGACACTTCCCCAGCACTGGTTGAGGAAAAAGGGACTAGGATACTCCAGAAAACAATGTTTAGTATAGTACAAATAATATTTAGTCCCATTCAACTTGGATCAAGTAGGGCTTGTCAGCATTTGCTCAGCATCAGTCTCAACAGATCCAGGCTGTTTCCAGCAAAACCCTTCTATTTGTTGAAAGCCAGTTTGGGCAGCACGTCTACCACCACGGCCCAAAGAAGAGATTTTTAAAAGTCTGTTTAAAGCACAAAGTTGCTGAGCACCATCTAAGACAATCTGTGGGTGAACTCTTTTGAATTTTAAGCCATAACAAATCAGAGCATGACACGTTTCATTTGAAAGTACTAGTTAGGGAACCAATTAGTAAATCTAATCCTTCAGGCAAAGTTCTTAAAAATGTAAATCCTTTCCAAAATGCAAGTGATCAAGGATGCACAGATGAGAAGGAGTCCTTTCATACATTAAGGCAATTCACCACAATGCTGTGAACACAACAAATCTGGTGCCTTGATGACACACGGCAAGCAGTTCACTAAAATCAGCACAGTAAAATCCAGCACATGAACCTGCTTTTCAAAATAGTAGTTTGCTTCTCTTTATAAATTAGGAAATCTGTATTCCTTTAGTAGCATGAAATTCTCAAAGTCGTGAAGGTAGGCAAGATTAAAACTGAAGATTCATCCAGAGAAACCAAGGCAAGATTTCCAAAGGTAGGAAACATGTGGTGGAACCCTCCAGTAGATGTCTAGTTGCACTTTGGCAGGATCATTTTTCGGTACTGACCTTTGATGGTCTGAATGTGGCATTGGGTCAACTAGAAAGAGCACAGAAAGCTAAGACATTTCTAACATTAGTAATAGGGTGTTTTAATATGGAAAGTCAACTCCTGATCAAGTTGTGAAGTAGAAACTACACTTAGAAACCTAGGATGTGCAGAGAGGGAAAAGGAAAAAAGCAGTATAAGGAAGTCAAAAAGCTTTAACACTGGTGGTTAGATCTGTTGGTCTGATAAGCTGGCTTTGGTGCAGAACCAAATAAAGAACAAAGATGACTCCGCTGGCCCTGTTGACAGCTCAGCTTTCAGCCAACCTTTCCCTCGGTTTGGCCAAGAAGACTAAAGTGTGACGGAGGAAACTGCTGGCCCCATGCGTCTCAGCTCAATCAACTCTGTGACCTGGATTGCCCGAGATGGCAGTTCAAGGAATAGCTTGACCTGGCACTACTGCCAAAAGCAGCAGCCTTGCCCTCATGGCAGTTTTCCCCCTTCCCAGTGCCTCCCTCACATTAAAAAAAAAAGCTAAAAAAAAAATTCAGAGGGTTGCTTTTACCATGGTGGTGACTCACAGCAGTGGTAACAGAATAGCATTAGGCTGTCAAATAATAATGAATTATACCAACTTTAGTTTCATCTACACAAAATAAGACAACTGCAGTGAATCCACGTGGTACCTCTGTTTGCAACTCAGCCTCACAAGCAGGGCAACAAGCAGCGTGCTCAAACCTGTCTGCTAAAACTTTGGTGAAACCCTGTGTACATACCACAAGCAGCAACGTTGCTTTGGCCTTAGGGTCAGATTTTCCATAGAACCTTATCTGAAACAAACCTAAGTCAGTCTTTTCTTGTTCTTTAAAGGATGATGTTTTGGTAGATGCTTATCATTTATTAGATGAAATACTTTCTGATAGCTGAAAACATTCTATTTTCTCTTCACAAATGATGATCTTTTCCAAAATCCTTGTGCTTGCATTTCAAAACAAAAAAAAAGTGTAGTTACGCCCGTTTTATTTATAATTTCCTGTTCTTCTTGAAATCTGGAATTTAAATTTGAATAATGCAAACAGAAGAGCTAGCTACTCTAACTCACTTCCACAGTACTCATCAACATTCCTCGCATTTTACCTTCCAATTTGAAACTTCACTTTTGGTTTGAACCAAGAGATACATCTCTTTTTTTTTTTGGCAAACTACAGTTTTAACTCATGTAGCTAGTTTTTACCTCTAAGAGGCTTTTAATCCTGAGTGAAAAGCGGGGTGAAGTGGTTAAGAATATCATTTGAATGTCTGAAACTCAAGCAAAATGATGTTATTCAAAAATTAGAGTGTTGGTGACTTCCCAATGCAGGACAGTTAATAATAATAACCCTTTTGCATCCAGAAACTTAGTTTTGAAGTTAAGCTACAAACATTTAGCAACAGGAGGCTCAGCAAATGCAGGATGTCTTTCCCTGGTGCATCTTAAAAGTTAAAGGAAGCAAGACTCCAAATAGCTGCTGGGGTGAATGTCTGCCTGCATAATGAATCATTTTCATAGACACTATAGATCATTGTTAATTCTGAAACGAAACAAAAAATAATAAAATACAAGAACTAGATAACACCTAGGAAAGCTTCCAGATGTACTGATAACAAAACACTTGAAATATATGAGGAATGAGACTGCCAAGATGAACTGGTTCTGGCAGCATAAATAATAGTCTTACGTAGACGTGTAAGCGGTTACAGCTCAGATCCCAGAAGGGATACGAGCAGTGCTTACAGCAGTCACCAATGAATTCAGAAGCCTGTGCAGTCTGGTGCAATGTATGGTTAAAGATGATGAACATCGTGTCAAACCCTAGTCAGGAACAAACCAGTTCACTTGGGCACGGAGCCCAGCTCATCCACAGCTTTATTAGTCACGTTCCTGTCCTTGGTACAAGAATTCAGTTGAGGAATCATACCTCTGAAAACATCTGAAAGTTATAGAGAAAGGAAATATTTTTGATAGGTACACTTGGAATTGATAATTAACTTTAAAACACTGCACTGAAAGGGAATCTGCCCAGCGAGCAGCAAACATTTGGAGATAAGTTATCACTCGCTTCTATTTACTGCACAACTACAACTCTGAGCAACTACTTTCAGGTCTGCCCTACATTGTGAGCCGTTTCAAAGAATTGTACTTCTAACAAGAACATTGAGCTCCACTTTTCTTAGCAGCAACCCTACCTTTGCAGCTTATCGATCTCTGCAATTGCTGGAGGTTTAACACTAATCATCTCGTAAGACATCGTTAGTTTGCTACAACAGTCACAAAAAATTGGTGGTACACTGGTTTCATCTGTTAGGAAGTGCAAATATTGGCATTTATGCAATTTAATTAGACTTCAAAATTAAAATGGGACAATAGAGTATTGGAAGAAGGACTTCTCAGAGGAGGAAAAAAAAACCCAAGGAGTTAATTTAGTGGGAAAGATAAGGCCACAAAACCACTAAAGCTTTCTAGATAAAAATTCTGCAAAAATCTAGGCCACGGAACTTTATGGAGTTATTCCTGTTCCGAGCACTATTTTAACGGTTGATCTCTGCCTCTCTGCACAGTGTTAGAATTTCTGCTTAGAATTAAAGACAACTATTGCTAACAGAAAAATATCACCATACCCTTTTTAAAAAAAGAGCTCTAGTCCAGCTTCTTGCCAAAATGAACTCTGCCATTATTATTTATCTGGAAATAGTAGTAATAGTTTCATGAGAACACTCCCATAGACTGTAAAGAAACTACTCCCATAGTAAGTGACAGGCAGAATTTGAACATGAAGTTTTATCATTCTGAATAATCTGCTCTATCTTGAGCTTTAGAGAACAGATTCAAACGTATACATCTATATATGTATGTGTGTATATATTAAGATATTTAGTCCTAAGTGCTGTAACAGTTGACCTACTGCCAGATGTCAATACATTTCTGTACAAAACCTGAGAGAAAAGAAACTACTATTAACAAATACCTTTTGAAAGGCCACGTCTGAATGGTTTACCTAATATTACCCAAAATATCACTGACAGGACAATTTGAACTTCGTACAACCATCTTAACGCCTTGAATAAATTTACAAGTGTGGCTGACATGGGACTTTTATTATCACCCAAACCAATGACTCAACACACAACTTATTTCAGGGGAGGAAGAAGGTGGAGATGGAAACCAGCTCTGAGGATTCAGTAACTTTGAAAGAGAGTCACCAGAGAAGTGTCAGACCAAAAAAAAAAAAGTGTAATAGAAGGATAAAACACTCGAGAGTAGATGCTTCATTCCATCATCTTATATACTGGAATAGAAAACCACACATTGATAATACTAAAACAATAAAGTTGTAAGCGAAACATTAAAACCAAAAGTAAAAAATGGTCAGGAGCTTTAGAGCAGGGAATTCCCAACAACTCATCAGAATATGTCAAGAATGGTTATATGAAAAGCCAAAGTGCCTTTTCTAATGACTAAGCCAGTCTTCAGCCTTTGGTGACTTCCCCAAGATCACAACACTCCACACCTGACAGATCTAAGAACATTATGTTCGTTGGCAATCTGACAAAGTCTGGTTCAAAAGTTAACCTGATTTTGTCACTACAGCAGTTAAAATATCAACATAATACTGAAACAATTAATGACTTCCTTAACCGTTTCCATCTCGCATTAACGTCCATAAGATTGTGGAATATTATAACTGGGAACGAAGGCAGCTCCTAAAGCACTTCAAACAACCAAAAAGTCATTGCATTCTTCTACTGGCATCACAGCGTGCCCTAAATTTCACTGGCACCTTCAACTGACTGAAATTCTACACAGTGATTTACATCTTGATATTCCTCACAGTACTGCAGGATACTGCCAGTTATCCTCTTGTAAAAATTGTCCCTGATTCTGGAATATTTATATGTGTATGTATGTATCAGAAGCGTTGTTGCCTTAAGCCAGTGAAGGAACAGTCATCATTTACCTTTTTTTGTTTAAACTATACGCTGCAGAAATGTTTTTTTTAAAAATCCACTTTTGCTAAATATTTCTCATGAGTAGCATCCAGAGCTACATCTCCTGGAATGCCAAAGAAAAGCCAAAAACTGTCCTTGTTGCAAAGGTCAGTGGCTAAGCAGTTGCCTTTAATACCAAACTCAAATGCTTTTCCCAAATTACACAGAAGTATTTTTAAATAAGCACAAGTACCATCCTAACGAGGATCATGTAAGTCAAGCAGATTGGATGGAATAATATTAAAGGAATTTAAATCCTGTTCAGTTCTACTGAATGTCAGTACAATACCAGCCCTGGGATACACCAACTATTCATCTCAGGTTTCTCACTGGGGAAATTCAAAAAGTCCTCTGGTTCCCTGTCTCACTAAGCACTTACTCATGGCAGTAGCCTCACCGCAGGCAGTGGCACCACTGCGTATATAAATAAGCACTGGTATAAGCAAGAGCCTTAAAATTCAGACCCACTTTTTAGAACTCTTCTTGAACTCATCTGGAAGACAGACCACTAAACACTTCAAAGGATCTCGTCCTACTGGCAGCTGCTTTCACACTGGAGAGAAATCTGTGGAATCGTATGCCCAGCTTGGACGAAGCCCAGGTTTAGCTGGTGCGGGTCCGGCCTTCCCAGGCTTGCAGGAGGCACATTCCTGGCCATGTGATGCTCCATTCCTTCTCTCCCACAGCACAGCCACAGGGGGTCAAGTTAACACAAATTTGTGCTGTACGTTACTTCCATACTACACGCTTTGTCGTAATAGGTTATAAAAAACCTTAGCTAAGTGAATAGCCAAGCGAAGTCAGAAGAACACGCGTGTAGCGACACAAATGGTTCCAAAAATGGGTCACTGTGGCCATCCTCAAAGATGGGCATACAGACTACACAGCTGCCAGTCACCTGCAGTGGCTGGCATAACAAGGTGTCCCCCACTCTAACAGTAGCCTGGAGAAAATTGTGTTACACAAGTGTTTAAAGCATTATTAGCAAATAGAAGTAGAAGACAGGAAAGAAGTAGAAGAGAAAGAAAAACACAAGTCTTGAAATGCATCCATCCTTTGCAACACGCCAACCACCTCTAGTGCTTGGCTGAAGAGCACTCCAAAGCCTGGGCAGGCAGCGCTGCACCTGGTGATGCCCAAGAGACATTACTACTTCCAAAGGAGGAAAAAAAAACAACTTTTGGTCTGGTAGAAGAAGGCTGAGTGAAATAGGCATCACTGGCTTAAAAAAATTAAAAGAAACTTCTACTCCTTACCCTCCAAATGGGTTAAGTATAAAAGGAAATACAGAGCCTTGAATCAGAGTCTCTTCTCTGAACACAACCCAAGGCAACGAGGTTGCACAATAATCAGACTCTCCCTGGGAAGGCTGGAGCTCGTCTGCCATGGGGCTGCATACAAGGTAAAAGAAACTTTCAGGTCCTGTACCACTATTTTGAATTGTTTAGTTTTGGTTGGTTTTTTTTTTTCCATTCCTCATTTTTATTTTTAGATTTTTGTTTGCAGATTTGTAAAGAAGGATCCACATTTGATTTGACCCTTGCCTGGCTGGTGTATTGAGTGATTTCAGATTGTTCCAGTGGCACAAGCACAACCTCACAATGTTCCTGTGGGTCAGATGAACCCTAAAACAGGATTTTGAATCATCTACCAACGCTACTTCAGATTTTCAAAGATAACTGGATACTGCTCCACTAAGCTTCCTGGGAACTGGTAACACCTCAGGCATGAAAGTTCCTGCAGTGAATAACAATCCTGAACAAAAAAAAAAAAGCTCCCTGTACCACTCACCCAAACTCACACCTGAATCCTGGATTTCACTCCCCAAGCTCACTGAAAATGGAAGTGCCACACACATACCTCAAATATCCTAAAGGGCTGAATTCTAACATTGTTATGCTGTAGTACTCGGATGACAGAATATATGAGCTGTAGTTAACCTAAGGAGTCATGTTTCCACTCTCTGGAAGCAAAGCACCATATGGTAGAGGAGACTCAGATATAAAAGAACAGCAAACAATAGAAGGTAAGGAAAGAAATAAATCCTCTTCACATCTAAGTGGAGAAACAGAAAAAAACACACACTTAGAATAAGGTGTGAAAGTGTCATTGCCAATAAAGGACATTGTCGAGAGACAGAAGAGATGAAATCAAAAGTTACCTATATTTAATTGCTGTAAAGAAGCACTTCATTTCACAAACAGAGAAATGTCAGGCTAGACTAAGTTTGATCCTCACCTTGCCCTGTTGCTTCTGCTGTTCTTCAACAAAGGAAAAAGAAGCCCAAACGAGGCTCCCCAGAACAACGTGTTATTTGTTTCCACTGCAATCTTACAAAGTCCTACAGTTTTACTGACTAAGTTAAAAAAAAAAAATAAAAAAAAAAGAAAAATCAAAACACCCACTCTATTTGACACATCATTTTTCTAAAGCAGAATACTTTAAACAAATAAGACACACACCAGTGATTTCCTAAACTATTATGGTTAAGTGAACAACACTCCTTTTATGAGGACACATGAACAAAAAGGTATTATGTATTATATTACTATATATTTGTACATATCTGTAATTATCAACTTTTTCTTTGCAAGTTGCCATAGAGCTGATATCCTCATATCATGCTACAAACTCAAAAAAAAAAAAAAAAAGATGTTTTTTGAAGTGTTGTAACTATTTTTCTGTCTTGAAGATCCCAGAACACTTCAAAACATTTGCTATATATTTCAAAGCCAGTGCATCTTGGTGCACAGGTTTGGCCTTAAAATTAGTATAAAGCTTTATTGTGAAAAATCAATTTACATAAACTGTAGTAAATGTTACTAAATGTACACTGCTATAAATAAACTCCAACTGACATGAACCTAGCTCATCTTGAAAATATTTAAAGCAACCCCTCACCAGCATTCAGTTACTTCAGCTGCAGTTTAAACCTTTGTGTGTCAGTCCCCAGCTGCAGCTACACTGCTGGAACTGCACTTTCTCGATGAAAACAGAGCTAAACCTGTGCTAATCACAGTAACTGGCTCCTACAGTACATGATTTTTTTTTTTTCTATGTATGTTTTCCTAAGTTGCTGGGTTAGGAGGCTTGCGCTTATCTAACCCGCGGTTCCCTCCCTCCCCCACTTTTCTCCTCTATTTGTAACTCATCCCTTCCCTTTCCTGTTGCATCAGGAAGCTGCAAATACAGCGGGTTCTGCAGGGCTGTTATAATTACCACAGTCCGCTGCAATTCCGAAACGTATGCAAAATAACTAACAAGTACTTCAACGAGGGTTCTGAGAGCGTTTAAACGTGGTTCTGTCAGCTTTCTAGAAAACTTCGGACCAACGTGTTTCATCCTAGAACAAAACACCTCCATGCACCACTTTGTTAGGACTACAGCTTTAGAAGCCTTCACAGTGAGCTGTTTTAAAAATAATCCAATGTAGAAAGAGAAAAATATTCATAAGAAACCAGAAACAGAGCTGGGAGGGAAAGCCAGTAAAAGAAGCTCCTATTCGCCACTGATTTCTTTTGTTATGCAGCATCTCATGCAACAAGCAAAGATCAATTTTAATGAAGAGTTTAGAGATCAAAAAAAAAAGTGCAGACCAAAGCAGCTATCAGGTCAAATGACTATTATTTTTATTTACTTGGTTGCAGCACTGTGCAGATGTTTTAGGAGCCATCTCAAACTCTCAGGAAAGGATTTTCCCCTCCCTCCCTTCCTTCCTTCCCCTCTCCTCCCTACCAGTAATGCTAGTTTAAAGGATCTAACCCTTCTGAAATGTGTTAACTCAAGCAAAAAAATTTTTAACAGTTGGAAGTTTCAGAAGACAAAAAAAAAAAAACAAAACAAAACCCAAAACAAAACAGCAGATGTTGAAGACACAGACTTCGATTTTTCCTTCTATGTGAAGCTGAATGGCAAAGATACCTACTTTAAACAATAATGCTTCCAAAGAGATAAAAACACAGTATTTCTAACAGACTGAACAATGTAACAAGAACTTCAAATGGCTAACTACAGATAAAACAATCCTATCGTTCTTCACAATCTATAGCATCATGCCCGACAAGTTAAGGTGCTTCCTTTTATTTCTTTCGCTCACGTTTGTGTTACAAATATAGAAATCCACTGACTGAGCAGTTTTACTCCCTTGAGGATGAAGCAGAACTTCACAATCAATCTTACAGATGCACTTAAAAGTCAAAATAGCTGGTACTTAACAGAAGAGCTGAGTCTTGTCAAACCCAGGTAGACTCTTTAACACAGTGTATACAACCTAAAAGGAAATGGACCCTGTCAGCACAAGCCAATGATACAAAATGACGTAACTCTTAGAGTTCTGAAAGGAAGAAACAAAAACTACGCCCATTTATTTAGGTAGCCAAAGATACCTGCTCATTCTTAGGCTCCTCAGCCTCCCAGTGCAGCACCAGGGATACACGCACGAGGTGTGATGTCCAGTCGGTGTGCTCACAAATTGCTCTGCAAAGCTACGTGTTTTGAGTTATGACCGTATCCGGGTCTTACAAGTTTAATGAGGTTCCTTCTCAGAAACCACACACAGCACCAACTGGAAAATAATGAAGTAGGATTACAGGTGTAGCTTCTTGATACATCAAACTTGTATACGGAGTGAAAACCCAATCTATGTTTTTAATTTAAGATTGGCAAAAGCTTTCTTCGTTTAACCATCTTCGGAAATCCAACTTAATCTTCAACTTTTAACAAAACCCAACCTGGGATATGGCACTTGATGTTAACAGAGCGGCATGAAAAGATTAATCAAGAGCTTTGTGTGTCTCTCCTTACCCAGGCCAAACACCAAATCAGTGTTAAATTCCTCACATGCAGCTACGCCCAGTTAATCTGCTGGAAAGCAGCAAACTATGTAAATCTCCTCACCCTGGCGAGATAAACATTACACTCATCAAAACGTAACAAGAACCACTGTTACTGGGCAAAGCTGTTAAAAGCCACTGACACCCCGGGCTTCCTAAGCACCAAGACGACGGACGGTAGGTGGGGGACCCCAAGCTCCCCTCCATCGTGGGCCTCCAGAGCTGCTGCTGGCTTCCTCTTCTAGAAACCCGAGAGCAGAAAAACCTCCCTGCACAAAGTCATTTGAAATCCCTAATCAAATAGCTGCACTAGCTCTGGAGATTCAAGGAGCAGATGGCAGGAGAAAGCCTAATTTTCCATTTACAATAATTTTACAGAGTGCAGAAATATTTACTCCAGAGGAGCGCCTTCCCGATTTGCACGAGAATAACAAGAAGTGGGAAGGGGGGGGAACAGAGAACCCTCACTTTCTCAGCACACACAAACTGGGAGCTGAGAAAGCCTGTATTAAGCAGCATGTTGTTTCTTTTGCACTAGGGATGCACACACGTGCATTCTTCGCATAGTTCAAGTAACCTTCTTAGTAACAATATTAGCTTACACCTACCTTTTTGAGAGAGGATGCACAGCCATGAGTGTTGTGATCAGAGACAGTTTGCCTTTCCTTCTTTAACTAGCCCTGAAGCCAGTTTCTCATCTGAGTTGCCACTCGTTTAAGCAAGACCTAACTTTTAAGCTTGGTAGGAGTATTTTTAATATGCCTGTCCACCCATAATGCAAGAAATCCTTCTGAAAATACAATTTCAGAGGCCATGTTTTAGTATTCTTACAATTACTCTAAAAGAGAGAAAAAGATTAGGCACCACCCAATCAAATCTGACCCGAAACCAAGGATGTTGACTGGCTCCTACATGCCTGAGTTACATACTGAAAGATACAGCAGACAACAAGCATAATACTATAAGCACAGATTCATTTATAAAACAAAATACAGTTCTTTGGGAAAACAAAAGGAGTATGAGTAAAGCTCTGGACTTACTGTAGCCAACTGGTATTTTGTCAACTTTTTAAATGAAGGCAGAATTCTGGTGCCTTAAAAATAACTCAAGAGAGTATCACCCCACCTTTTACCAATAAACCACCCATTTTTTCCAC
>VWZK01016470.1:61186-71737 GCA_013396935.1 Baryphthengus martii | reverse complement strand
GGAGTGGGGTGGGTGGGTGGGTGAGTTTGGATAACAGAAGAATTAGGTTGAACTTTCGCCCCTAGTTCCAGCATTCTTTGAAGTTCTTCACTGCCTTGGCAACTCCTTCCCCTATCTTCCACTATTACAGCTTCTGACAGAGGCTCTGCATAGCCAGGATTTTCTCCATTCTGGGATCTTCAAAAAGAATTTTGCACTAAGCTCCCCAGGGACCAGATCTTCACAAGGTTTCTTTGCTTGCAGTACAATTTGCTGCGCTTATTTCTGAGCAGAGCAAAATCCCCAGCAGTGCTTGCTGAATGGGGCTGTAAGGCAAAAAGGATTTCACCAAATGGCTGTGGGAACCTTCTAGGACTACTTACAAGGAGGAAACAGATCGTCTTCTTCTAGTGGGAAGCAAATGTGGATCATTTTCTCTATAGTATTTTAACACGAATCTATGTGAACATGTGCCCTTGCATGCATGTTCAGCTTTTTGCTGCTTATCCGTCAAAGCCACCGAACAAATGACCTCCCACTTTAGGACCTGATCCAGTTGTCCCCTAATGTAATCCAGAAAGATACAGTAAAGGCAACTGGGGGCTACCATAATAATGCTTTCGACCCTAAGACACAATTTACTCTTCACTATTCTGAAGATGATTGAAAAGTTTTCATGGGAATCTTTGTTTACATAATTACAGATGGAGCTTTGTTGTACCCTTCACCGTCATCTTTCTGATATTTAACCTGATTGGCCGAACTCCAGCCCAAAATACCATCCAACTGTATTTGATGAAGCACAGGCAGAATGATGTTTGGACAAAGAGATGGATTTTGGAGACCTGCAGATAACACTGCTGCAGAACACAGGCTTAGGTACTCTAGAAGCAAGGAGAGGTTAATGGCTTGGAAAGGCAAACATGCTTGCTTCTTATACCTTCGTTGTAATCAGTTACTTTACAGCAGACAGTCTCATTACTATAAATTGCAACTAGAGGCGTTTTTGCCTCGCAAAGGAATTCATAAAAACGTGTCAGATCATGTCAGCTGAGATGTTATATAAATCACATTCTGCACAAAGTGGAAAAAAAAAAAAAAAAAGACATTTTGCATCCAAGAAATTTCAGATTGTTTTCGGAGTCGAGCCCACTGTTTCACAACTCAAGAATTTTTATCAGAGTTACAGACACCATTTAAAAGACATGAAAAGAAAGTGGGAAATCTAAATATACCTAAACGCTCCCATTTTAATCCTCTTGTTCATTATATTTCCACTAAAGCTGCTACTTCGTTCCACAGAAGGGTTGTTCCCAACGCTACCTCAGCTCATTTAAGCACAGGCATTACCTTCTGCACTTGTGTGTATGCAATCTAGCGACATTACCTGGAGAAAAAGGAGCATTCTTAAATCAACTACAAACCTACTGACAAGAGGTATAAGCAAAGAAAAATCCTTCTGTTGTACTCTAATTTCAACTGCAGGTTCCTGACAGCAGTCGCTAAAATCCATGAAAGCTCCTATCTTTACATTACTAGGTCTTTAGAGTAGTTGGGGTTTTTTTTTAAATCTACTTCAGTATTTGGTAACTTGAGAAAGAATAAACCCTTTTTCCTAGCAACGCCATACAATATGACGGCTCATGTGAGTAAATCATGTAGGCACATGATTGTGCAGGAACTAGGCCAGAGTGAAAAAAAAAAGGCCAGAGAGCTGTATTAATCCCTTAGTGACCATATTCAGAGGGCTATGCATTGGCTACACCGGCACACTGGACCGAACTGTTCTTACTCACAAAATGGAAAAGAACGCGAGAAGCTAAAACTTTGAGACACAAATGTTTTAAACTGCAAAATAAAGGACAAGCTGGATCTTCATTAAAAAAAATTCAACAATAAATTACATATTTTGTACCTGACCACAAATCCATTCAAGCAGATTCACCCAAAACAAGTGGAGTTTCCTTACTGTAGTTTTTACTAGTTTCATTGTAGAATACAAAAGAGCTGTTTCTTTTCCATAAAAAAACCCCAACACATTAAGTCTTCGAAATGTCATCAATGTAGACAACCTTTAATTTTTTTAACAAAACAAACGCCAGTTTTAAATTAACTAAAAGGTTAATTCTAGAATGTATTACCATAACATTTCCATTTTAAATAATACATTCTCTTATAAACTATATTTGAGATTCCTCAGGTACTGCTGGTTTAAATTCTTAAAACTGTCTAATTACTGATTGCTGATAAAATTCAAGCACTGAATCAAAACTCTGCTAGAGCTCCTTTGTTAAAATGTTAAAACAGGCAGGCAATGTGCCTCTCATTAACTACCAGTTACTTTTTGATTGCCAGTGTCAATTGCCTGCTAGGCAGCTCACCCTAAAATGGGAATTATTTTATGATACCTACATACAGATCTGGACTTCTAGACTGCTCCTTGCTCCTTTCAAGAACTGTAAACTATCGATAAAGTAAACATACTGAAGAAAAAAAAAAAAAAAAAAAAAAGTCCTGCCTTTTCATGCTGAGAAACTCCAGGCTTGGGATGACGCATAGTACTTAATGCTATTTACTTGTACCACTGTAATTATTTGGTGGCTGATGAAACTAATAAACACACCATTTGGCAGAGTGGGTATGTCTTGTAGTAAGTAGATGTGAGCTGCCTTTTTTGTTGTTTTTTTTTGTTTTTTCCCTGAGATCCTGCTACTCCTTTTGTATCGGATCTGATTGAAGAGATGTCTCTCTCTGCCACTGGATCCCCCCCTCACATCGGTGCCAGCCACCTACCCTCCCTTTGGCGCAGACGTTGCCACACTCCTTAGCTGGATTGAATCAACTGCTCGTGCAGCTTTGCTAGGAAGGGGAAAAGTAAACTGATAGATACAGTTGAAATCAACAGAGAGATATTTTTCCTAACTGGGTTGATTTCCCCAGTTCTGATGTAAAGAGCAGCTGTAACATGTAGCAGGCTTGGTTAGGTCCAGGCACAGGGGCAGGAACTTCTAAATCCCGCCCGACTGCTGAGGGAATAGCAATGCTGAGATGCAGGCTGACTGCAGAGCCCTGACCACGCTCAAAACTGAAAGCAAGCAGCTACTCAGGGTTTTACATAGCAGCACAGAAAAATACTTTCCTTTCAAGAGACATTTGCAAACACGGAATGTCCTTACTTTTGCCTTCAGATCTCAGTTAAACTTGCAAATGAGATAATCTTTGTTTAAAACCTGTACTGCAGGGAAAGACACTGCAATACACTATATGCTTGGAAACCAACTAATAAAGCTCCATAAAGAGAAGGAAAATAGTGTGATTTATCTATTTGAATACCAGTGGTTTAAAAAAAAAAAAAAAAAAAAAAAAAAAAGGCTATGTTGCACCTTTAACAAAAGGCTTAAATTCGCAAATTTCCTCACATGTACGGCAAATCTGTCTTTAAAAGCTGAAATCATGGTTACAGTAACTTCCTATTCAGTCATTTCCTTAATTAAACCATTGAACTTTAATGTGAAATACAGCCATTACAAAACCACAAAGGAATCTGAACAATAACAATCCAGTCAAATGGGCAGCGCAATAACCAGCAGTGATGTCAAGAACACTGGCTGATACTTTTTGGTCTGAATCAATTACGCTGTGATTCCCTAAGACATTAAATCAAGTTTTAGGAAAAACTGGACTGGACCAAAGCTGCACTAGCCGCACGATGTGAAGCGGCGAACACTCAACACAAAGCAGTTCTCCTTGGTAAAAGTTCTTTAAAAAAACAAACCGTGTGCCATTTTTTTTCCAAAATTTTTGAAAGGTGACAATTTTAGTCCTTTGATACATAGGCCACATCATAGTCTCAAACATCTGTACTGCTCTATGACTGAAGATTACCCACACAGAGGCATTTTTCCATCCCTTTTTCATAGAATCACAGAACATTTTCAGCTAGAAGAGACATACAAGATCATCGAGTCCAACCTTTTCCCAGCCCTATCAACACCACTAAACCACGTCCCTCAACGTAACATCCACCTGTCTCTTAAACACTCCCAGGGATGGCAACTCAACCACCTCCCTGGGCAGGCTGTTCCAATGCCTGACAACCCTTTCAGGAAAATTTTTTCTAATATCCAACCTGAACCTTCCCTGGTGCAATTTAAGGCCATTTCCCCTTGTCCTATCACTCACCACTAGGGAGAACAGACCAACCCTCACCTCACTACAACCTCCTTTCAGGTAGTTGTAAAGAACCATAGAATCGTAGAATAATTAAGGTTGGAAAAGACCTCTAGGATCATCAAGTCCAACCTGCTACTCAATGGCTCCATGATCACTAGACCATGCCCAGAAGTGCCATAGCCAATCGCCCTTTGAAGATCTCCAGGGATGATGACTCCACCATTTCCCTGGGCAAGCTGTTCCAATGCCTCACCACTCCTTCAGTAAAGAAATTCTTCCTAATGTTCAATCTAAACCTCCCCTGGCCCAGTTTGAGGCCTATCATTAGTTACTAGGGAGAAGAGGCCCACACCCACCTCACTACAACCTCTCTTCAGAGGGTTGTAGAGAGCATTAAGGTCTCCTCTCAGCCTCCTCTTCTTCGGCCTAAACAATCCCAGCTCCCTCAGCCTCTCCTCATAAGACATGTTTTCCAAACCCTTCAACAGCTTCGTCACCCTTCTCTGTGCCCACTCCAGCACCTCAATGTCCTTCCTACACTGCAGTGCCCAAAACTGGGCACAGTACTCAAGGTGGGGTCTCACCAGTGCCGAGTACAAGGGCACAATCACTTCCTCACTCCTGTTGGCCATCCCATTTCTGATCCAGGCCAGGATGCCGTTGGCTCTCTTGGCCACCTGGGCACACTGCTGGCTCATGTTCAGCCGGCTGTCCACCAACACCCCCAGGTCCTTCTCTGCCAGGCAGCTCTCCAGCCATTCCTCCCCAAGCCTGTACCTTTGCATGGGGNTTATCTGGTCCTGTAGACTTGTGGGTGTCCAGGTGGCACAGCATATCATTAACTACTTCCTCTTGGATTATAAGGGGATTGTTCTTCTCTCCATCCTTATCCTCCAGGTCAGAGAACTGTCTACCTTCAGGATAAGAGCTCTGTCTATTGAAGACCGAGGCAAGGGAGGCATTAAGTACCTCGGCCTCCTCCTCGTCCTTGGTGACATAATTGCCCCTCGCATCCAGTAAGGGACGGAGATTCTCTTTGGCTCTCCTCTTATTGTTCATGTATTTGTAAAACCTCTTTTTATTCTCTCTTACAGCAGTGGCCAGACTGAGTTCCAGCTGGGCTTTTGCCTCCCTGACATTCTTCCTGCATGATCTATACTCTTCTTGGGTAGCCTGCCCCTTCTTCCAGAGGTGATAAACTCTCCTCTTTTTCCTAAGGTCCTGTAAAAGTCCCCTTTTTAGCCAGGCTGGTTGTTTTCCCTGCCGGTTCATCTTACGGCACATGGGGATAGCTCGCTCTTGCGTCTCCAAGAGCACATTCTTGAAAACTGTCCGGCCTTCGTGGACCCCTTTGCTATAAGGTCTCCCCTCAATCTCTTCTTCTCCTTTCTACTCCAACATCGCAGTTCCCAGTGGTGCCCAAAATGTTGCTGTTTTCATTTTAAGCAGGCTCTTTCCCGTGGTCACCCTCTGCATTCACACCTCTCTTCACCTCCCACAAATGATCCAAACACCCAAAAAGCCAACACCTTGGAGGACACTGGTCACCATCGCTCAACACAGGGCAACATCCGCTGCATGACAGACAGGGAGCCCATTGTCTTAACTATTCCAGAAACCCTGCCTGGCTCAGGACCTGGTGATTCACTGCCTGCATTTAGTAGAGAAAACAGCACCGGTGCAGGAAGGCTGCCAGGAGCTCAGGGTGGGCTGCAGGTACCGCTCCACCTCTACGATGACAAGCCCTGCACCCTGCCTCAGAAGCAAGGCAGTTCGTCTGTGCCTGAACCTGATCTGGAGCACGTCTGCACAGCCAAGCAGTCCCACAGGGCACAGATCTGCCATTAAGGATCATGGGACCACGGTATTAGATTTTGATGCTATTAGCAATTTTCAGTTGCCAAGACGGTAAGAACTTTGCGGGTCTCTAGTTACACAGCCAGCTCGGGCTCTGGGTAGGGACGAAGGGTTGCAAAGTCACTGCAGGCAAGGACATCATCTGGTCGTCAGGCCTGTTGAGGGTGCTGGGGCAGAGCATCTTCCTGAAGAAGTCAGGCCACTAGCTGGTCAAAACTCAGAGCACCTTCGTTTTTGAGGGATCACTACTAGGTCATTTAAAAAAAAGAGTAAAAAAGGAGTTTACAGAACAAACGCTATCAAAATTCTGGTGCCTGTTGTCTAACAGATACTCTTACATAAATCCTTACATTTAATCAGGATATTTTTGATTGGTATGAAGATTTGCAAAATAATCGAAAATACACGTATACTGATTTTTTTTTTTTTTTTTGATCTGACATATTTTATACCCTTTAACAACGAAAGTGAAAGGCACTCTAGACACATGGATCCAATGGATCTGTGTCTACCATACTTGGGTTACACTGAGACTTTAAATTGGACTGAAGAGTCAATGTTTAATAGGTAAGTGTAAACCTTTTTGCACAGATTGATGCTCAGGGAAATGGGTGCACTAAACTTAACATTCTTCCAGGTATCCCCATAGCCCCAAGAATTTAAAAATAAAAAAAAAAAAAAAAAGAAAAACGAAACAAACTGTCCTGGTTTGAGTGAGAACAGAACAATTCTGTTCAGTGATTGTATTTTTCAGCTAAATTCTTCTAACTGCCCTTTCCAGACAAAACCTCAGAGTTAAGAACTTATTTTTAAGAAGATAATGATTCCTTCAGGCTGCGGAGTAAGACAAAATGGTGTTCTCTCCTCGGCCTCAAACAAGGCTCTTCTAAATGTTTCTCCCAGCTGATTTTATCCTTAATTGTTAAAAAAAAACAAAAAAAAAACCCAAAACACTTTGAGATACAAATCAAAAAATCCCTTAATTACGCATTTTTAAGTGCTGCTCGTCTGCAGCTTGATCCAGCTCCCAGACAGTTGGAATTTTTATCCCATGCATTCACCGGGAATGGCAGGTATCCCGTTGCTAACTTCAACCCCGCGATCCGATTTGGGCAGGCCAGCCCGAGCGCAGAGCTACTGAAATCAGCTGGATTCTTTGATGAGTACAAGATCAAACTGTACAGATAGGACTGAGGATGGAGTGCCAGGGCCAGAGCCTGCTGATTTATCTAATTGGCTGCACTAACATATCAACAGAGTCTCCTTGGCTCTGCCAACAGATTGCGGCCGCATGGGAGCAGGCGGTGCCCCAACCCACGCCGCAGGACCCTGCCCTCACCTTACGCTGGAAATGCCCCGCAGCGGAGATCTGCCGGATAAACGAGGACTCTTATTTGCACAGGTGTAAATCCAAAGTGATGACTTTTTGGTCCGGTTTCCCAAATCTAATTTGGAATTAATCCTGCCTTTCTCCGTCGCTAGGCGTTTGTAAAAGCAGCGTGAGTATCAGTGAGCTAGTAATTAAGTCATAATAGCCATAATAATCTTGTGAAATTCATATATAGTAGATAGGAGTGTAATCCTGCTGGATGATATCATGCTAACCAACTCCTTTTCCCTGGAAATTAAAGACAAATGTAGATGATATTCAGTAACAGGCTGTTATTTACACTGGTTTTACTTGACAAACTCTTTTAAGAGAAATATTTTTCAGTCGTTGTTTAAGAAAACAACAGCGCTTGTATAACAACCCCGTTAAACAAACAGACTGACACAGGGAGATACTGAGGGCTTTGTTTGTAATGAAGATACTTTATTAAAGGGAAAATAAATCTGTTTTCTGGGCTGGATCTCCAAATTGAAAGGGTTTTTCAGGTGATGGAAGCGAGTATTGTGCTGGGTCTCCGGGCTGATTACTTCCTGCAGGGATGGTTTTGTCATTGTGCCACCACCCCTCCCCTCTGACTTCTAAACAACTCAGGGTCACTGTGTCCTCTCTTTAATTAGTATCTCGCTGCTGGAGGGAGGGGGGAATGTCAAGGAAAAAAAGAATGAGAAGACACTGTAAACAAAGGTCCTCAGGGGCATCTTAACAATTTGGACAAGGAATGGGAAAAATGCTCAGTTCTTTTGTCGGTGGTAAAAAGGAAAAAAAAACAAACAACAAAAAAACAACCTGGTTGGGGTGGGCAGAATTTTAATATTCTATGAATTTGGGTAAAATAAAGAGAAATGATGCTAACAAAAAAAACCTCGCTTTGTTCCCAAGAGGGCTTTATCATCCAACAGATGAGTATAAAATCCACATTTTACAAGAAAGCCAGCTAAAATACGGCGCTCCAACCACAGAGCAGCCGAAGCCCTACGGCATCCTCTGCTTCCCTAAGAGCCATAAAAGTGGGGTGAAAGCAATTATTTTTATTTGCATTAAAAGAAAATTTCTAATGTATATTTCTGTATATTTTTCCCCGCAATGGGTAGTGTGTTGCGTTACTGCAATTTACACCTCTGCTTTCCACAGCAAAATACAGATAATCGAAAAATAAAGTAAAATAGCATAAAAAGCAAGAGAAGAACCCCTTCCCTTCCCACTAGATAATTAACTTGCCCTGAAAGTTCTCTATAAAAATAGCAAATATTACTAAAGTTAAAGACCATCCTTATCAAATAGGAAATGCTGTGCCTATGAACACAGGGGTTAAGAGTTAAAATATTGACCTTTTTTACTTTCCAGAATCCACACGCAGGAATTTCGCATGTTTTGTTAGCTAAATGCAGTCAAAAGGTCAGTGCTTACACAAAATTTAACTTTTCTTAGAATGTAGAGTATTTTACAATATTTCAGGTTACTTTTTCTCTGCTCTCTCCTGGTAAGTAAGGAAGTAAAACTTGATTTTAAAGAAAAAACTGCTGAAAAGAAGGTTTCTCTTTAAAGCTGACGGCATGAGGAGTTAAATGGCAGTTTGTCAGTCACTTGGCCAGCTATTGTAGCACATAGTAGGTGGCCTTCCCCCTCCTGGAATTTCCTGCTCCAAGGTAGGCCCTTAGGTTACTCATGCCATGAGTAAAGGGAAAGGGAAGGGAAACCACACATGCTTCAGAAGAAAAAAAAAACCATAGAGGCAAGGAGATGTAGAAGAAACGCACGTTCCCATCTCAGCGGAGACGAGAGCCCCAAATTCAACGTGGAGCCGGAACTCCCACCCCATCCCGGGACCTGCTGCCTTGAGCAGTCGGGAGTGGATCGCTATCGATTTCTGCTATCGATGTGGTCAGTTTTATGTAAAATAATGACATGCTAATAAGCAAAAAGAGGAACAGAGTCTAACCTATGGCTATGGTACTCATCCCAAATGTAAGAAAACCACATTTGAACCTCTGCCCCTTATGAGGAGTTCAAGCTTCCAAGCTACTAAATGCAGGACTATATATAAAATATATTTAGATCCTTAAGTACATATAGAATTAGGTACCAGCTAAAGGTAGGACTTTCCTGGAGCATCCCAACGACAGCCTCAGCTGCTCAGCTCCTATAAGGATATAAACATTATGCTCCTCTATTTAAAATTGAAATACAACTGAGCAATTTGGGTTTGGTACGTCGGTGCGTTGTTCTTCGTGGGCTTGTTCCGAAGTCCTGTATCAAGAAGCCCCGTGAGCGACAGACTTGTGTCAACAGTTCTAACATGTAGTTTCCGTACGTGGATGGTTTTGGTTTTGTCTCGCATTCTGAAGCTCGTCCCCTGACCAGCGTAGTCACCACAAGGTGAGTTTCAGCTCCAGTAGTGTAAGTCTGGCTGCAAGCTGAGCATTATTTGGTGGTTTCAGTCTATACCACAAGAGTGACGCATACCAGCATGCAGGGCTAGCTCCGTTTCTACCTTTGAATTATAGTCGAAGTACATCCAGAATTTCACATTTCACCTTAAATATATTTTAAAAAAATACAGACTACTTCCCACCCCTTCTGTGTAACACTGCAGTGTTAAACTGAAGAACAGCTTGATTTTTAATTTTAATTTTTTTCTTTTTTTACAAAATTGGATGTAGCTTTTAAATATCCGTCTTTTTTTAACAGCTCATGATTTGCATCACTGGACTTACGATGTCAAACACTTAGGGGAGGTAAGAGTGCCACTCTTCGTGCCTTAATTCCTCTCCTCTCTCACCTTACGCAACCACAGCAGAAAATCCTTCTTTTCAAAAAAAAAAACAAACCAACAAAACCAAAACCCAGCAAACTAATGCACTCTCTGGGTGAGGGAAAAGAAAAAGCACATTTGAAACGTACGATTTTTAGCTTTAAAAACATTGACATTGATTAAAGATTTCCATAGTGTACAATTTACAAGAAATTACCTCAGCAGGGTGAATGGATTCAGTTTCATAATCACAAAGTTCCCTAACTCTATGGTATTATATTCCAAGTAAGCTTGTATATTAAGTTTAATTTCACTTTTTTCAGGAAGCGATTTTACTACAGATTGAATACAGCTGTTTGGGGAGTTCACTGTTCCAATGCAGTTTCTATGCAAACTGAAG
>VWZK01016470.1:27362-61152 GCA_013396935.1 Baryphthengus martii | reverse complement strand
AAAAAAAAAAAAAAAAGGCATTTCTGGAGGTGAAGATTCGCATTGTGATTCTGAAACACAGAATACTCTGAAGAAACCAAGCTCTACTTCCAGAAAATGATACTGAAGAAATACAGTCTTCAAATATTTAACTACCAAAGAATGGGAGAAACGTCTGTGTAACACATTTGGTGACTTACAAGAATTGTTCAATCTTCTTTGACACTGCAAAGCTACCACACTCGCTGGGTTTACAAAAAGAAACACTATGATAAATACACAGCTTCTTATTTTGTTCCAAGCATTAGTATTAAAAACCGACTTACTGGAGAGGGGGGGGTATAGTTTCATTTACTATTTCATCTTGATTCTGTTCCTTTAATATACACACAAATGTACGCTGGCATAAAGAACAGGGCCTCTGCAGAGGAAACGCTGCCAGCTAAAAACACAGGATGTAATCGAGACCACAAGAGACACATACTCAGTTATAAATGTAACTATGCTGGAGGTATGGGAGAGAGAAAAAAAAAAACCAACAAAAACCAACCAACAAAAAAACCACCCTCTTATTTTTCACTGCCAGTTTTAATTGTTTTAGTGACATTTTCCCTCACTCTTTATTTCGTGCCAGTATAACGAGAAGAAAAATAAAATCAAATTTAATTACTTTTGCAGCTAAGACAACGGCAGGATTTGGCATTCTCGAGTCCAGCCATTCATTTCTCCTTGAAGTAACTCAGCATTTGTTTTACACGTATCTCAGATGACCAGCACGTCTTCTTCACGCAATGCAAGCTTTAGCAGGATGCTATCTGGTCAAATTAGCCCCAAATGCATAATTAAAAACTTCATTAAAATCCCCTTAAAAAACAAACACACACACAAAAAAAGAAAAAACACCACCAAAAAACCCACCAAACCTTCAAACTCTGAATCTCAAAAAAAAAAAATAAATACTAAGCAAAGTAAAATTTAAATACGTAGCAACTATCAACTCGTCCAACAGCCCTGGCACCCCAGACACCAGCTTTCTGTTAAGAGAACCAGGAATAAAATAGGTCTTTAAAACTTGAAAAAAGCTAAACCAATTGCTTTCTTTTCTACAACAAAATATTTCCTCTAAAGCAACCAAGAGTAAGTGAGGCCCTCAAAACGCTCGCAGTTTTAATAAGGAACGGTATTCATCACAACGCGGCTTAAAACTTTTTAAAATTTGGGTTTTAAGTGGCTGCCTCAACGCCCGAGGAAGGGCCGCGCCGATTCCGCTTATCGCTCGTACCCTGCGCTTCCTACCGAGCCGCGGAAACACCCCCCCGGGGCGGACAGAGCTGCCCCGCTCCCCGGCTGCCAAGGGAGAGGGGAGGCCCCTCCGCCCTCCCGCCCTCGGCACTGGGCGGGAAAGTCGGGTCGGGGCGCGGAGCGTCCTGCCCTGCCCTGCTCCGCCGGGCTTCCAGCGGGGCTGTCCCGCCTGCGGAAGAAATGAATCCCGCCAGAGTCTCTGCTCTCAGAATAAACTGGGTGTATCGTAGCCGCTGTGTAACTTTCCCCTGAACTTCGCTCAGAGCCTGAGCAGAAAACTCGGAAGGGTTTTTAAATCTTGAGGCTCCTTCGCAGCCTGTCAGCCATCTTGTAAACTCTCCGGAGAAGGACGAGCCCGCAAGAAAAGCTCATACGCGACAATGACCCACCAGAGGGAGCCCATAAAATCCCGGTGATAGGAAGAATAAAAAAGCATATTCAATTAGGGAAATTGCGTTTTTACTTATTCGAAAAGTTTGTATATGATGTATTTAGAACACTTCACCACCCACCCACAACCTCCAGTTCTGCCAGAGCGCTGCCTCTCTATTGCCAACAGCATCAATGACTCATCGCAATATATAAAGCAACCTTGAAGTTTTGAGGCTATCACTGTTACGCAGTATTTATATAAACTCACCGGTTCATAATGCACTTCAAAAATAGCATGGAAGTCAAAGCTCTCCCTAAAATACTTTCTATATGCGTATGCTTAAGCCCGAAAGGCAAATACATGTGCGCACACACGAGCAGAACACAGATCACAAACATTCATTTTTTTCAGCCCTAGCAAGGCTCCCCTGGCAAATGTGCTGGAACAGGGAGTAAATTCTGGTTTTGCTAAAATCATCAGGTATTTTACCTCTGATTCCAGCGAGAGGATATTTAGCTCTAGATGAACCAAACAGGAGGGGACCCTACACACTTCGAACCACAGGCTTGCGGGTTTGACATGATTTGCAAGAATAAGGCAGCTCCTGGGCCAGGCAATCGGCTAAAAAAAGCTGTTATGAGATAGGTAAAGTCCTGGAATGTAATTGTCAGTTAATTTCCATCCATCCAAAATGCTCTTCAGCATCTTCAAAATGTGGGGTTTATGCAGAAGTTTTTCACCTTTATCAAATCAATTAACAGCATAACTAAAAGTTTCTGCTTTTACCATTCAACCTTTCTCCTTAGGAAATATAATTGCTACAAGGCGGCAAAAGATGAGAAAACCACTGCACACAAGCTGGAGAGATACATTTGAACAGTAAAAAGGCACTATTTGTGCCAATAGATTAGAATTAGAATACCAAGTTTGACAATCTGTGCTTTTATTTCAGCATCCACTAGAATCCATATTATTAGCCATTTGCTTAAAACGTGAGCAGCAGATTGCTAATCTGCTCGGAATATCATTTACCATTTTAATCAGGTATCTGTTACCCCACCGTTACAGTTCACTACTCCTCAGATTCTACCTGTACTCTAATTTTGAACTTTCTTTCAACAAAAGCACAAATATCCCATTATCCAAAGCCAATACAAAAGGGAAATGAAGACGTACATAGTTGGAAGTCTGTCCTTTTGAGCCCCTGAGCAAAAAAGAACACTCATGGTAAAGGGGTCTAGTGAATAACATGCCGCGCTAGGATGCAAGAGAGATAGAGGTTCTATTCTGCTTCTGCCACTGCATTCATTCCTCTGCAGTGAAATACATTGATAATCCTGGGATCATACTTTTAAAGCTATTTTGAACCTATCCATGAAAAAGGAGGCGTTAATACTATGATTGCAGAGCTATGGTTGCTCTTTATCTACTGTAACTTTTCCATTCATATTTGAACATTGAAAAGAACCTGTTCTCGCATATGCTTCTAGCAACATTTTTTTTACCCTTGGAATTTAAATAAGATTTGATGTACTTTGACCTTTTATTCAATGCAATACTGGTTATTAATATTGACTTTAAAGCAGTTCTGCTTGTACACTTGTAGCATAACCAAAACAGTCTATTAGCTCATAGTTTTTTCAGTGTTTCATCTTACCTGTTTGGAATCTTGGTGTTTATGCCAATATTTATTATCCTAGTTGACTCATACACTAGTTGGGAGACCAAATTCAATTTTTTCCTCAACCTAGTACTGCTTTTGAGCTCTTCATAACATAGGAGAGAAAGATACTTAGTAAGTTATGTTTTTAAATACTCTATAAAGTAGGTGGATAATATTCTTTCGGTGATCATGGCAGAATGCACAGCACCCCTACCGATCACCGTCACCTCATCCTTACTCTAGTGTCTTAAAACCTCTGTATGGGAGACACAAGATGCACTCAAGTGGGACAATGAAAAATTCCTTGCACTGCAGAGCTGAGCTGAGAACTGGAGACAGTACTGCTCCCTTCACACAGATTACTCTTCAAACTTGTATATGCTGATGAATGGGGATAATTTAGTTTACAATCTAAGTCAAAAGAAGGAAGTAAACGATTAGAGCGATAACACATGAGCAAATGAAAATGGTAGTGATCTATTATCTTACACCTGCTTAATTGCTGCTGGTTTTAACTGGGAGAAATAAAGGGAGACGCGGAAACCGTGAGAATCACATAGGGAAAAGCGACATTTTTCCGTCTCCCTTGCTGAAGTGATCTGGCAGGCTACTATTAACATTATCAAATAGATAATGGTCACATGAAATCTGGAAAATGGAAATACACAGGCAGTTGTCAGGCAGGAAGCTGTGCGTTTTCAGCCTGCAAACATTCACAATGGGGATTAGAGCCGATCGGATTGACAAAAGAATATATCTTCCTAGACCAATCTAGATTTTTATTTTAGACATTATGTCGACAGGCCAGCCTTGCAACAAGAAAGCTGACCCCTGTTTGAAAGCAAAGCAGGACTTTCTTTACCTATTATAGGGAATTACACAGTTGTGGTATCCTTCTTCCGAATGCATAAATCAGGATTTATTTCTTTGAAGATTTTTAACTAAAGGGACAACTTAGGAAGTGCAATGTTCTAGGAGATATCCTTGCTGCTAAGACTTCCTACTGTCTTGGGTAATTTTGGACCAATCTTTTGTTCTGATTCTTTGCAGGCTACCTAAATTATCCATTACTGGAAAGCTGATGACAAGCAGGTAGCCAGGGCTGGGGCAGATCGGAGATCTGACTCGTGAATTTCCCATGCTCTGGGTAGTCATTTATTCTGTCGAGCATAAGAAGACTTTATTTGAAGATTCTGGATAACAGACACCTTATGCCCACTTTGTTGTGCTATAAATACTTTCCTGAGGGGCAAGGCAATAAAGAATGACAGCCCCTGTCCATCCTAGTTAGGAACACACAGGAAAACCATGACGATCAGCATACAATCATAAGGACATTCCTTGTTTTCTGTATACTTGGTTCAGCCCTCTTGGAGGGGGTGGGAGGGTGTTCACCAACACAAAACATTCCTTTTTTTTAAACACATGTTCATATCTTTTTTTTTTTTCTTTCAGAGGTCTATCAATAGATACAACCAATTCCAAAGATAAAGTGAATGACTCCACAGTATCACTTTCTTCCAAATTTGTAGACTAGTTCACAGCATAAAGTAATGCTGACTGTCTTGATCTATCTATAGATTCCTTGCTCACTTAGTCATAAAGAGCAGAAGCCAGGTCAGAGAGGAGGAGAATTATGGAAATAATTCAATAGTGAACTGGAAATGGTGGCTGAACATCAGAGGATTTAAAATGTTCCCCCCCAGTGGCTGCTATCCTAGACACCTTGAGGGTGCTATTGCCTGTTCTCAGGGAAGAAAATGGTGCCTTCAGTTGCAGAATGCAGAGCCTTCCTGAGAGAAGTAAAGAACTTTGCCTCATGTAAACAAAACCAGTTACGTGGATCCATACGAAAAGAAGACATCTGCAGTAGCTATAGATCCTTTTCCCATCTCCCCCAGCCCCAGCCTGTGTGTTTGCCCTCGCTGTGGAGCGCTGAGCAGGGATCACTCGTAGGGAGGAAGAGATTGTTGCTGGAGTCAGGCACAAGGTATTTCCTGAATTCATTATTTTCAAGTACAAAGTTCTGCAAGCCTGTTGCCCGCTCTGTCAGACAGCAATTTGTTTCCTCGGTATTTGAAATGTCAGATCTCACCCTGCAACTAGAGTTGTGCTTTCCAGAAGTTGTGCTCGTGTCAAGCACTCAGGTATATAAATACCTTAACGTTTTAGAAAAAATAAATTATATTACACTCACCTATGGGAATATCGTAGTTCCGTAATTCCATGCTAACGAACACGATGCATTGTCATTTAGTTATAAAACACCCATTAATTCTTCCTCAGTTTTCACAGTGTGTCAAATAACAATCCTGGGTTTCATCTTTCCACAAAAGATGGACCAAAGAGAGAACGACAATTTTGGCTGCTTTTATTTTCCAGTCTAACTCATTGAGCGTATTTTTCTATCACGCACACAAACTTTAATTACTAATTGGATTAATTTAACACTTTTCATTCTTGAAGCACTGCATAGAGAATGAATCTTCTCAACGCTGTTGTTACTATTAATATTTATTATTATTGTTTACTATTATTACTAAACTCTTCACTTGCAGATGGTGGAACATCTGTAACCACTTTAGGGGTCTGTCCTCGAGAGCGAACAGAAGACAGCCAGTTTTAAAGACGATTCCCCATTTGTGCATCAGTTTTTGAAAGCCTCTTCACGAATTCAGCATTGACTTGAATACTCACGTGTCTTAACACCTTCACAATCAAATCTTTGCTCACTGGTGCCATGTTCAACCTCACTGACAAAGGCCAGCAGCTAAATGTCAACTAGTCTTAAACTTCCCTGGCTAAATAGGGGATAACTGACAGTTCCCAAGTTAGCTATACTGGATCATTCCAGTGGTATTGAAGCAGTTTGTTATTCTCAGCCTCTTTACGGCCTTAAAACCTAACTGATGACTCAATATTTTTTTATTTTTTTTCCCCACTGAACATAATTTTACTTATTGCCTTAGAGAGGGGTGGCGAGACAGTCACAGAAAAGATGTCCTGCATTTGGCCTGGGCCCTCAGTTACTGCTCCACAACCAGCATGGCACTGTTTTCATAATAAATCTCCAAAGGTTTGGGGTCTTTTTGTTACAAAGTTTCTTGAATTTGGATTAAGACAACAATCTTAAAGTTAAAACTTAAATTCCTCTTTAAGTCAAACAAGAAATCCCTTCCTTCTCTACCTCCAAGCTAGTTTATTAGCTCTAGAAATGACAGGATCCCATTTTCCATAAAGGAAGGTACAGCGTGGGCAGCGGGCGAGCAGCTTCCCCATCCTGCACCGTGGGTTTGCTTCAATCCAGAAAAGGAACGAGCATGTATTTCTTCTCTTTTTTAACTCTCTGCTGAGCTCAAGAGGAAGGGTGACAGCTGAGACAGTGGCCTCTGTAACCACAACAAACACAGGCTGAGACCAGCATCTCATTTCACATTGCCAACAAACAGCCATCGAATGCCGACTACTCGGCTCTCTTCCTACTACCTACTTTAGACAGTAACATCAGGTTGGGAATCACATCTGTTTCAAGGAAATACAGATTTATTTATTTTTTTAGTCAGTTGTGAATGGAATAAAGACACGTCAACATCATTCAGGCCTTTATAAACTCTATTCTCATCTAAAATCTTAAGTGCTATAAACAATGAGGCAATTTAGCAGATGTAAAATAAGTGAAAACTGAACTCTGAGAAATCACGTTGCTTTTGCTGAAGTTATTTGCAAAATCTATGAAAAGCAAAGGCATCGAGGAGCAGGCTACAGAGGCAGAAGTCGATTAAAAAATGATCTATCTTACAGTAGCATAGTTCAATCAACCCTTTTATTAGCCAGGAAGAAGATAATGGATCTTCCAAAAATCAGGGCAAAGAAATAGGGACACATTTATATAAGGAGACATTTGATCTGGAAGATGGATGCACAAAGAGGGTCCAGAGACAATACACTAACAAATCTGAACTAATTTCTCCGCTGGTCTCCAGGATGACAGTTGTGCAGCAGCAACAACAAACCTCACAGAAGTTATCAACAATACACTCATTTTTTTCATTCTAACCTTTTCCTGACTGAATGATTAACTATAACATTGCCAAATTACCTTAATTTTAAATGAGCTTTAATAATCTTGAAAATTATTTGAGGCAAAGAAATACTTAAGTCAGCCTGAAACAGGATGCTCTCAACTTCTTTTTTTCACTGAAATCTCAAAAATGTTTCAGTTCAGGAGGACTCTAAATGTGCTGCCTTCCACTCCTAGTTTTCAGCATCTCAAAACAAACAAACAAACAAAAAAACCTTCAGATTGTTCTTATCAGATAAATGTCAGTCCCTGAAACTATGCAGTCATTTGATCCATTTCATAAGGCATAAAACCCAGATATGATTGGCTTTGAAGCTATTGAAGAGAATCCCTGCTTTAAGGCAAAGTAGGTTTCTTCAAGGTGTTGGGATGTTCGCAGAGGTTGCCAAAGCTCCCTGGCTGTGGAAAGACCTCTGCCTGTGGTACCCGCTTCACCACCTCCCCAGGGAATGCCGCTATCTCAGCCCCCGTACCCCCACTCATTCGCTGCTCTCTGTTCCTTGTTTGTTGATAACTAACTGCAGGCGTGAAATATCGTTTCACATTCATGCCCTGTTTACATGAATCAAAAGACCTATTTACATCAGCTAGGATGTCCTAGCCTTTGTAAATCTGATTTCTCCCCAACTATAGCATGCTTTTCTCATCCCGTTTTCACTTTATTCTGTGTCCTGTGATATGAAGCTGATTTCACCAGTAAGAACTGACTGACTGGATTATTTTTTATGCTGGACAACAACAGCCATTAACCTTTACTCAGAAAAGGTAGCTCATTTTTCCCCTATTTCCATGCTTTGAGATTAAATAAATTTCCTCATTTCATTTGCAATAATGAAAATAAAAATCCATTCATTCTATATTTCAGTTAACCTTTTCATCATAACTGTTGGTCTCCTTTATACCAAAGACTGCAAAATCTAGTACTGAAATACTCTAATACTAAAGCACAGGATTTTTTCTAGGACTCCCTAATTCTACTCCAAGTTTCACAATAACTTTTTCCTCCACTGAAGCACAAAAGCAATTTTTAATATTTAACTTTTGCAACCCTTTTTTTTTTTTTTCTACTTACAGATTATAGAGGGGCCCGACTATGCCATATTCTCCATGGCAATAATATTTACGTAATAAATTAATCACTTGCTCACATTAATATCCGTTTCGTAAGATAAAAAGGTAAATAATAATCACAATTGCTCTTCTCAGACCGTCAGGATATAGAGCTAATGTTTTACTGTGCACACCACGGGTTGTCCTTTTTTCTAACAGCAAATGAGAATTCACTAGTGCAAAGTTTTTTTTACACACGTTATTTTTTTTTTCCAGCAAAGTGATAGCATAAACATTTCCTCCCTTATCCTTCTTCTTCCTGGTATTCATTTTTTGCTGTTTATTTTAAACCTGGACCAGTTCCCGGATCTATTTCTTTGGATGGCCCCGCTCACAGCTCCGCTGGCACTGTTGATGGGGTAACTTGGGGAGAAGGAATGGCTGGAGACAGAGAGGGATGCTTAAAGTTGGTACTGCTATGGAAGAATACATCTGAAAACACAGCGTTAGTTTTACAATGCATCTTCTGTATTCCACACTACCCCTCTGAGTTGAGCTGCAGACCTTGGAGCACAAATTAGGAGCACTTAACGTTCATCTCCCGTTCACCTCCCTCAGACCCGCTACTCGCACCAGCCGTTTCCACTGACACCAAACGGCAGCAACTTTATTGACTACTGGAGAGCGGCAAACGTTCTTAGCTCAAGTTAGGCTTTGGCAGATGAGCATTTGCAAGCCTTCCTCTAGTAGTTTAAGGTATTGCTGCCTCCAGGTGTCCCTTTTGCTCTTCTGCCAAAAATGCCTGAGGAGCAGAGAGAGCAGATGGGAATGCTCCCAGTACAGCGTGTGGTACCTTAGCTCAGCAACCTTTTTTTCCCCACATCTCCCTGTTCCCCTGCACCACTGGGGTTACTTTCCAGGCACTTCACCTCCTGACTGTGAGAAGCCTTTTATTCCCATCGGACAGGCTGAGGAGGAGGCTGGAAGGTGACCTTTCATCAGCTTACAAAGTACTGTTTCTGCTCTTCTGTATTCCCAACTAGATTTTTTTTCAATGAAGATTTATTTCAGTCCCAGATGTATTTATTTTTTTTATTATTATTATTCTTTTTCACCTACTGCCTAGAGCAGCCTACTCTGCTCCCAGGTAGCCTTCCGTAGTTACCAACATGGGGACACCTTGCTTTAAGAAGCAGCGGTTAGGATGCCGTATGATCAAGGCAAGTGAGCTTGAGTGGTGGTGTCAGACTCCGCAAGGAAACAGCAGAAGTGTGGGCAGATGTCCCCTTGCTGCCTCTGCTGAAAAGGTGTAGGAGTAGGGAGCAGCCAGGCAGTGGAAGGAGTGTGGTTAGATGGGGAAAGTAACGTCTCAAATCTGTGCAGCAAGATTCACCAGTTAATCTCTAAAATCCCTTAAACTATGGCTTGCATAGGAAGAGTTTTCAAATGCATTTTTCTCATGTTTCTCCATTCTGTTACTGACCTCGAGTCGAGAGGTTTGTGGTCAGGATTAGAAATAAGGCGGCACAGCCCACTGCTGCTTCGATGTTACTGCCACTGCGACACATCCTCAGCTATGACTCTAACAGAAGAAAATGTCTTATGACCAGAGTTAACTTGGGTGGAGCCTTTAGCTAAACAAAAGCTGAAAAACAGCCGATCAATGCTTTCTCGTGATGATTTAAGGTTGTAATCTTATTATGAAAATTAACCTTAGGAAGGCATCAAGGAATTTCCAGATGAGGACTGTTGCTAGGGACTTAGAGGGTTTGGCAGTTCTGTGCTGCAGTTTGTACTAAGCCATTTGCTACTGTTGATTATATCATATTTAATAGATAGTACTCTATAAACTCCTGTGTTATTTCTAACACAGCTGACACCTCTGAGTTTTACTGTCACGCTCTCTCTTCCCTCAGTATCCCTGAGGGATACCTCACAGAGTACGTCCACAAGGTCTTCTTCCAACAGACCTGGGATTTCATGGCCTGTGCCCCTGGACCGCAAGTCCTGTCGCTAACACAGGATTTTTTAGCTCAGGTTAAGCATTGCCCCGATGTGGCTTCCCTTAGCTCAGGGCTGAAACAAAGTCAGTTTATGTCAGCATGGTAAAAAAAAAAATAAAAAAAAAGTGAAAATACCTGCAGGCATCCCTCAGGGGTCTTCACAGCAGCTGCCCTGCTAATCAAGGAACACTGGGGGACCTGAGGAAATTCTAACTGACCACCCAGAAGAAGGGCTGCAATGCATGTCCCACTTACTCTCCCTCTGCCCTCCCAGGGAGGTGGCAGTCCCTGCCCCTCTTGGTTTTACCAGGAAGCTGGAACTCACCGGCTAAGTTGCTGGAGAACGTCTCCACTAATTTAGAAGGATGTTAAAGAAGGATGAATTGCATTTTCTCTAAGAGGAACATACCCCAAGGAAATGAAAAAGAAAAACATGAGAGCCCTTTTTTTTTCCTCTCTACTGAGAGTTGCAGAATTAACTTTCCTCAACCTCACTTCTCACTGCCTGGCTAGGGCCACTGTAGCGCTTTATAATCAAGACGTTGAAGGGCTTCACCGCCTCCCTTCAATTCTCATTAAAGCTCTCCTAAAAGGCGACACACTTTTCATTTTCTTCTTTACCCGTTTGCGACATGTATCGGCGCCGCGCTCGGGGCGGCGGGAGCCGAGGGTGCCGGGAACACTCGCTCGGCAATCCCCAGGACCCGGAGCCTGTGTTTAAGCCGCGGTTCCCTGCCAGCTGGAGACACATTTAACATTCCCTGCATGACTTCAGCAGTTCAGCCGCTTTCCCACATTCCACAGCTGGCCTCCCACCACCGCTCAGCCTGCAAGCGCACACCACAGCGGGGTCATATTCTTGCCATCAATTCTCAAGTAGAACTTGCAAGGGAAGGCACCAGAGAGTTCTGCTTAAAAATGGGATGGCACCATAAGGCCCGAATGTCCTGGTGTCTCCGAAGTGGCAAGGCTACGTATCAGAAAAAAAAAAAAAAAAAAGTATTTTCCATTTGCTCTTTGGTTCCTCTGTATTTTATAAAAGGTCTGCATATCTTGGGAGCCACAAAATGGTTGGGTAGCAACCCTGTAAAGTCCCAGAACAAATCCTTACTACTATGAGTAATCCCAGCGCTTTACAACAGGACACATTTGGAAAGAAAGACCTACAGGACTACATCTGTGGAGGTTTATTGTTACTAGTTCTTTCTTTCTGACTGCAGACTCATGTTGCTTCACAGGCACACCACATCCATTTTTGTCCTTATGAAGAAGTTAAAAAAAGGAAGCACAGAGTCTGGAGATGTTAATTTTTAATACCATAATTAGCTTAATGGGTTACGGCGGTTTGTATTTTTTTTTTACGTCTACAAGCTGAACTGGCTCGTGCCTTTTATTGTTGTGCTTTTTATGTCATGAAAAAATAAACAACAACAAATTTCTAGAAGAACTGATGAAGACACAGAAGTTCAGTAAATAGCAAGACTGTATGAGAGTAACATTCCAGAAATTCATACTTAGAATTTATCTAAGAAAAAACCCTCAAAACTATTCAAACAATTTATAGGTCAAGCATCAAGATTTTATGGAGACGACGACTGGAAGAGAAACCTATTGCATGATCTGTATCTGGACTCCTCATTTATCTAATTTCAATCACATCAGGGGTTAGGTACTGTGCAAATAAAGAACACTCGCACAAAATTACACCTGCACGTCTGAGTGTGTTGGACGGAAAGGTCTACAAACACGTTTTAGTTTTCCCTGGAAAGAGCGGATGAGACTTGAGTTTCTGGGGTATGTTCACTGACTTTCTGGGGTACAACACGAGACTATTCATTCCACTGAAGTAACCATTTGTGTAGCTCAGGCGAGCTTGACGTGGATGTTTATCTACTGGATGTTTCAAGTCTACTGAGACAGTCACAACAACCGTGAAACGGGTTCATGGATCTGGACAGGGGACCAGCGCAACGCTGGAGCATTACGCGCGTCATTTTAGGCCTATCTGGGGACGTACACAGGACCTCATCCTTGTGTAGTACCTCACACTGACGTGATTTGGATCCAGAAAATACCGACCAGAAAACACAGTTTGGCTTTTATCTGTTGACAATTGTTTTAACACTTATTTTACTAGGGTTTGAGTGAATACCTTAAAAAATTTTACCAGCTATATTATCATTATAACATAAAGACATTTGGTCTACTTTTTGAAATATCAGGTCACACCCTCTTCCTTACTTAAGAAGCTAATTTAAGTCAAAGTCGAAAGAAAAGTATCATTCAGATAAGATGCTCTCTTCCTTTTAAAACAAAGAAATTAGAGAAACGTATTTTCTACAAACTGTTTTCTACAAGTTCACTTTGAACAAAGTCCTAGTTTATGAGTTAACATAAGAAATACAAGGCAGCTGAGCTCTAAACCCAGTTAATACAAATTTATCATGGAAATGACAACCCCTTATCTGCACAGGGATGGCTGGCACCAGTACCCAGAGGGACCAGCTATTATTAGAAGAAAAATGTGCTGCCAGTGAGGAGAAGGGAGATTTACATTAGCAGACATTAAAACTTAATATCGAGACAGAATTATTTACAGCCACAAGACACGCAGCGTAGCACAATATTCTTACAGCATTAAAGCAAATCCCATAATTGCAATTGAAAGGGAACTAACTGTAATGGTTTTTTAGAGTTCATCTCTCTATTCATCGGGCGTAAGCCCATTCAAATTGGTGGAAACACTGGTGAAGTTACCCAGAGAGAAAAATAAAAAAAGGTCCCCACCCAAGCCAACAGGTAAACCCTGCTGCCTTCCGAGTGCGTTCAGCAAAGGGTGAATTCCTCTCGCCATCTACGCGGTTACTATCCATTAATTTATATACTCAGAGCACCAACATATTAATTTGACTTTGCAAGCCAGAGACTTTCTTTGGATTCCCAGGACACACACAAAAAAAAAACCCATCTCATTTAAAAAGCAAGAAACTCATTAGATACTGAGAGAACTTTTCTATATTAAAATAGGAGGGAAAGGTCCTGGCAATGGAATAGTTGGCAATGGAGTATCAGTCGCATCTGGCAGAAAAGCCTAATTCGAAGGACAGTAATTTCAAAAAGTGTGTTTCAAAGGTGATAAATTTGCTGTACTTGCACAGACCAAGAAAAAAAAAAAAAAAATCTTGATTGGGCTGCTTGGAAAAGCTCTAACACTGTTAGCAAACATGTTGTAGGTTTGCTAATTAAATTATCTCCTACTTCCACAAGAGCTCATGCACGATTCCTGAATTCTGTGGTTTTAAAGCAATAACACTGGCATGTCACCATTCTCCAGCTGAATCTGTCCAAAGAACCAAGATATCTTTTTTTTTTTTTTTAAATCGAAAAAAATGATTACAGAATAGACACCACTGAGAGCTTTAGGGTCTGAAAACATAAAATGATGATTATTCCTCTTGCTATCAGCTCTAGTACAGAGAGGAATATAATTATTCAATCATAACTGTAATAAACTGCAATTTCAGACAATAGCATGGATAATTTTTGGTCAATGAGCAGTACAAACTGCTCAGTGAAAGTGGAGAGAATGTATAGTTTAAATATTTTAATTTCAAGTCTACAAATACTACAAACCCTTGTTTTAACCTCTGATGAGTGAGTGTTGTGATTATCTGAAATTGCAGAGGATTAGTATTATTCCTACAGAAAGCAAAGGTCAAGAGGTCTTGATTTAAAAAGAAGGAAAAAAAAAAAGGATATTTGAAAGAAAACTGTCTATTTGAAGCATTTATGTTTATAATTTGTTTGCAAGCTTTGAACTGCTCTTCTGGGTGCTGATGAGAGTTTGGAGCATTTTTCATATACAATACAATTAGTGTTCATCTTTCTTGCACTGTCATCAAGTGCATACAACCTAGTTAATTGTCCTAGATTTAAACAAGTCATATACTGCACATTGACATTCATATCCTACATTAACTTCCATTTTTACATCCAGTCATTAATATTAAGAATTTTTGGATTAAAAACGTTCTTTCACATATAGCCTCCACGTAAAAATAAACAGCTGAAGAGAGACTGAGTGCAGCGAGTGAATGAAATAACATCTGTTACAAGCACTACAAGAACTATTATGATGTATAGATATGCAAAAGAGGTACCCAGAATTATTTTAAAATAAAAATTAAACGTAACTGGAACAAATACAAAGTCATCGAGGTGATTCTGGAAATTCCTACTGTTATAGTATGAAACTCAAGTATTTCTGAGACTAATGCCAATCTGCAGTTCCAATTCAGATTATCCCCTTTCCAAGTCTACCAGCTTGCTTGTTGCTTTAGTTTTCCTTCATTCCTTCAGTACTTTATGTTTGCTTTTCTTGGGTTACTAAACCAAAGCAAGGACGAGTATGTAGCTGCATATTAGTCACAGAAGTAAGGGTGCACAAAACTAAAATTAATTTTGCAATATTCTTAAATAATTATTAGTCGATACTGGCAGCTATCAAATTCAGGTAGGCACTCACATGCCAGAGCTAAGTTCACATTCTGCTCTGCCCTTTCCATTATTGTAGAGATCTAATTTACTTCTTAAGCTGTATAGGTGAAAAAGCAGTTGTGCCCCTTGATGCACTCAGCCACCATGGGATAGAATTACAAGGGAATGTTCCCTATTCCTGTTTATGTTGTAAGTTCCAAGAATGACTATCATATGAGTACAATGGAGGTCTTTTTAGCAGTATGCTGACATGAAAGAAAAGTTCAGCTATGTTGTTTAATTGTGTATACTCCAGTGCTAGGCAACTCTCCAAACTTTACTGTAAACATTGTTTAAGGTTCATCCAGATCAGCACGATAATGAAGCTTATGCTTTTTACGCTCAGCTTTAAATGACAATTGCTTTTCTTTACGGTTTTGTACGTCCCTGTACTGAGCACAGTTAAAGACATCACACCGGGCTGACCTTTCTCTTTTACAGAACGATGGGTTGTCCTCTAAAGCCCTGGTCTAATACTCTGTTTACGTGGTGGTGGTTTCCTGGATGGAAAACTGATCTGTTCTTTTTCTTAGCTGGTCTGAAGAACATGTTCATCACAGCCTAACAAATGGCAATATGAGATTAATAAGAAAAAAAAGTGCGTGGTCAACATGTTGTTGACTATTCTGATGGAGCCAAAACCACGTAATAGTCCCACAGACTGTACGGTTACACTGAAAATATCATTCCTCTTCTAAGAAGCATGTATGCACACAATAATGTAAAACTGGCACCATCAACTCTAACGTATAGTCATTATGAAGTTATTTTTATAAAGGTAAAGACGTCTTCCACTACCGAAATAGACGGTTGAGGCCAAAAATATAGGACATGTGTGCTCCTTCAATGGTGAGCTGCTATTAGAAGTGCAGACTGGGTGTGTGTAGGCAGACAATTATGAGACAAAGAACTGAACTTCAGTTCAGTATATGAAGAAAGTTCATCTGTTGTTCAAAGGACATAATTTACAGTGTTCCAAGTTTCTATTATGTAAGTGCTTCTGTATTCTATGCTCAACGAGACAGTGAAATTTCACTGAAGAAAAGACCATTAGATTTCATACAAACGCAGTCTTCATGTGAAATCCCTTTGTGGGGATGAGTACAGCAAGTTGTGCTTTTTGTACCTGGCTTTTATTTTGAAACAGAACAAAATAACCAGTATACTATGGCTCCAACCCTAAAAACTTAGGCAAAGCTCAGCACACCTACATTTTCATCGACCTCGTTTGTCAGAATCTAAAGAATTCAGAGGTATGATAAAGACCAGCAAAATATTTCAGGCTTGATCTGCAGAGGTCAGATGGTACTTCAAATTTTTAATCAAATGAATGTACTTAACTACATGAATAGTTCCCATGATTAAGCATTTTAAGAATTGTGAAAGAGCTGAAGGTTGTTAAAGTTGATGGAAATTAAGTATTGGCGAAAAAATAACATCTCACTTTGTTGGAACTGAGGTGTATATATAGTTCTTTTGACAATGTGTTGCTTTGCTCTTTCTCAGGTCTGACGTTATCTCTCCAACTATTGAGATTTCCTTAATTGTACCCATTAGTCACAGGTTATTGAATGCACGTTATGCAACAAAGATTTCAAAAAAAAAACCCACTAGTCTTAAACCCGAGGATTATCACACAAAACTACTACCCAGATTGTTCATATCCTTTTAAGTCCATTTGGTCTTTAACTGAAACCCGAAAGCCTTCCATGGCGGCCACGCACCTTGCGCCAAGGATTCATGATCTGTGTGGAGGGCTGCCAGGTTGCTTTGATAATATAAAGAATAATAACTGATAAACTAAATCAATTACCTTGTAGTGTAGTGCATGCAGTGGCAAGCCCGGCTTGCACCACAGAAAATCTTCCTGACCACCAGGGCTCAGGTGAACGCGGGCTCAGGTAAAATAACAAATATAAGAAAACTGGTATTTGCTTTATTATTTATTTTATTTCAAATAAGCAGCATTTCCTATTCCCCATGAGAATGAGCTCTCTGCAGGTTGAGCTGGATCCTCAGCAATTCCTTATGTTGAGGAAAGGCAATAGAGAAGGGTGTCCCCGACCACGAGCTGTTAGCCAAAATCGTGATCATCACCTTTCCCACTTGGCACAACACGGCTCTAGGCAGGCAGGAGTATCATGGGAAGACTAGAGGGATGGAATCCAATACCCTACACTAAACCTGACCAGTAAAGGGCTTCAGTTTGTACTGGGAATGGTTTCAGGAAAAAATGAGTGGAGTTGCTATTACAGAAAGTACATCCACTTGAGGTCCAAATAGCTCACCAGTACCTGCAAAGGCCTGGGCCACTGTGAAAATGAAGAGTCAGATAATTCTTGTCCATCTTAGTTGCACTAATATGGACAACAAAGTTCTCCAATTTATTTTTCTTTTGTTTTCAATAACTTTCTTTTCAATAAAAGATCACTGAGAGTGCCCTTAGTGGATGCTCCTGTGCAGCTGCCAGTAAGAATTTCGAGATGTTTACTCCTTCCTTGCTGAAACAAGTCTGGATGTTTGGAAATTAATTGCTTAAGATCAGAAACTCCAAGTTTAATTGGAGTGATGAAAAGAAGCATGGAAATAGAAATTAAAAATAGATACTTAAGAGAGTGAAACATATAACTGATAAATAACTCAAGAAAAAAACAACCCTTATTTCTTAAAGAAATATTACTATCATTTAAAAAGCAGGAAATATAAACAGACATATTTGAAATGCTTCAATGCACCTCTAGAAAAAGCAACCGTACATATTGTTTACACAGCATAAAGTTCTCTTTTACTAGAAAAAAAATTTGATTTCAAGTATTTCTAATGTGTAATTTGATTCTCAGTTCTTAGCAGCATATCAGTCATGGGATACATTCCATAGTTATGAAGTATTACCTTGGGAGATTTCATGCTTCCAAGCACGGGGCCAATTTCTGCCCTGGGATGCAAATGTACAGTTCTCTTTGAAGTCTGTAAAAAGTCACAAAGGTAGAATATGCCACAGACTGCAACGGAGGCTTTTTTTCCTGTATTTAGAGTCAAATTCTACTCAGCGTTACTTATTTAACAACTTTACGTGAAGAGCTGTAAGTGAGCAGAGTTGGTCCCTCATGCCAACACTCAGTGTAATTAAATTGAATATATGTATATGTTTACATCATTGTACATGTGGTTTTTATAAAGCTATGCAATTTCATATCCGTTCCGCTATATAAGGTAATTTTTTTATTTATAAAACTATTACTGAATATAAATGTGTTAATATAATTATAATCCCAACATTCATGTAATTACTCGTGCTTTGCACTGTTGCACATCCTAGCAAACCTTTCAATTTAGAATTAAATTTAAGATAACCTGGGTAACTTCAGTACTTATAACAAGAAGGAGACATCAAGACGACGCAGAGAAATCACATCCGTGTTCTGCCAAGTACTCTGGAGCCCAGTCCAGAATGCTGCACGCAAGCAAAATGCTCACTTAATGAAGTGAATAAATATTCATTGTGCATTTATTTACTCCTGGTATTACTGGATTTAGCCATATAATTAAAACTATGAAAATTATTACTTAGAGCACAATACAGTTAATAGAGTTTTAGTTGACACGAGTTTAGCACATCAAGTCAGCTTAATTAAGCCTTGTCTACATTTGGATATTTACCAGAACTACTGGGAAATAACCCCAAATACGGATGGGGTGATACGTGAACATCTATACAGGAATTTATAATGCCCATTAATTCCAGAAAAGTATTTCCTTATAAATTCCATTATATTTTTTAAGTGTAGACAGGCTCAAAATCTTGTTAGCATCAATATTCTGCACCTCTGATGATAGCTTTTACTCTCTAACACTCCAGTCTTTTTACTTCAGTATCATCAAAGCTTTAAGGCTTCATCTTGGAAAGAAGTAGGAAGAGAAGCTTCATGTATGCATAAAAATTATATCAGATTAACAGTTTAAAATATAACAACATTTATAAGTTATTCTGTGAGAAGGCAATCACATTTCAGCATAAAAATGCCTTGCTCTGCTGGCTTTGAAAGTGGATTAAGCTGTTCTGGACAAGGGTACTCTTACTGAAGAAGAAAGCTCTGCTCACTTGAAATTATTTGGGGATAATTATTCCAGAATACTTAATAAATCCTTATACCTGGCCTTCCACCAGCGCTCGCTGCGTGAGCATTGTGCACAGTGCTTGCACAGCAGTTACCCTTCAAAGATCCCTGCTGTCAGAAAGAAGGAACTAGATGCCAAATACCATTCTCAGAGGATTGCTGCACACCAGAGAGATGCAGGATGAAACCATATGCTGCAAAACTCTGGAACTTTACGATTTTTTTGAGGGCTAATATCACCAATACAACCAATGATGAAAAAAAAAAACAAACCACCATCAAAAAAACCCAAACCCAAAACCAACAAAAAAAGATAGATTAAATCCAAAAATAAAATAAAATTAAAAAAAAAAGAATCTTCTCTTGGTCAGATGTAGTTATGGCTTCAGGATAACATGCTCTTTATTATTTGTGACTTCATCTCCATAAAACTAAGGCCCCTTTCTGGGGCTGTGTTGCTCCACAGGGGTAAGACTGTGACAGAAAAATACAAGCTCTGTGTAATATCTGTATTACCCCTGTGTAATATCATGATCTCCACTACCTCCAAAGGCTATAGAGCAATACTGCCCACTTAGAAAAATGAATTAAAATATACAAGTCATCTTATGTCGGTTATAGGAAGTTGTTAAGTGATGACTTTTGCAATTCAAACCTTCTCTTAGTCCTGCTTTTCCCTCCAAATCATCTTAATCTAAACACAAAACCCGCCTCTCCACTCACCAAAGTGGCCTGGAATGGTATTTCTAGTCCAGACACCAGACCTGCTAGGATGGACCTTCACCTCTGAACTAACCAACACACGACCAGAACCGCGTGCCTGGACACATACGTGTTCTAGCATAGGATAAAGAGCAAATGAACTGTGAAAACTTTAATGTAAGAAACCATGTCTCCATATCTGTACAGTTTAAAGACATGAAAATATGTTGCTATAAATTCAAAGTTTCACTCGGGCTAATATTCTGTATAATTTCAAGTGAACTCTATTTTCCATGCATACTCTTCTCATTTTTTATATTGAGATAGATGCCTTCTGATTTTTTTTCCTGTTTAGCCATTTTGCCAGGAGTAGTTTGTCATACAATATAATGATATTCTGGCAGCTAAGTGGATGCTAACTCCATTTAGTCTTTGCTATGCTTCGTATTTTCTTGGATTCAGATTCAAGTCAGACCTACTAGGATAACAGAATTTCTGAACATATGAAAAAATATCAAAAAGAATAGCGACATCACCACATCACTTAAGAGCATGTTCAGGAAGTCTTTGCTCTTACTTTGGTTTCAGTATCAGAAAACTAATGTATAACCTACAAGAAATAAAAAGAAACGGCCAAGTCTTCAATTCTGAACAATTTATCTCCAGTATCAGAATACTGCTGCACCAGTTAAGAGACAAAGATAACTGCCAAATTTGCCCCTCAAGTACCTTTTGTCTTCTGACAATCTATACAAAACAAGGCCTTTCCCAGAGGCAAGGCCTGCCTGTTCCCCAAACCCCTCCATTGTTTTTATAAAAATAACCTTTAATTCTTGCTGAACTTTAGCGGTCCCCAAAGTGAGTTCTCACAGAATACTGCCTTCCGTCTCCTTTTGTTGGAGATGCAACTCCCTGTGGATGGTCTGGCAGCTGGAGGTGTCTTCTTGTGCCATGCTCTGGCCCACATCCCACAGCCTCTCCACTGAACTGTGCTTTTTCTCTTCCCTGCCCTTTCTCTCTTATTCTTTTCCTTTATCTGTTCTCTACAGCAATCTTCCTCTTTCAAAATTAGTTTTCCTTGTTATTTTCCCTCTGTCCAGCTTTGTATTTTCCACTTGCCTTTTCCTCTTTTGCTATTTCAGATGACAACACAAGGCCCAAGAGACAGCTCTATAGCCAGCTTTTAAGAGCCCGTTCAACTTACTTTCAGAGGCAAATTCAGTGCTGGGTGGGGAGAAAGCAAAGTGGATCAGCCCTGTGGAACTACCTCCCTTTTGTGCAAACCCGCTGCTCCTGAGATCAGCTGCTCTGGGTCTCAGTGTGGGAGGAAGGATTAACAGCAGGTAGCTCTTCCAGAGGTGTCTGTTGCCTCAGTAAAGCCAAGATTATATAAAATAACAGAAAACAGACCTCTCTGCTGGTATCTCCTTGGTATCCTGAGCCACCCTTTCCTCTTTTTCCAGATGCTATTCCTCTAAGTATCAATTATCCAAAGATTCTCACTAAAGCTGTGAAATATTTGTCATTCCCAGACATGGCTCTCCGCTTTCTACTCCCAGAAATCCCAGCTCAGTCTCTTGACATCCTCCAGTTACTAGCCAAGGTAGAGTTGCTTAGACCCTCGATACCAGTAAGCCTTCCTTCTGCTCTCTCCAAGGGATTCAGAGCAAACATCTCCTGAATTCTGCTTTAAAGCTGTAGGCTGGCGTGAACAGCAGTCTGGTAGGGTCTGGAGATTTTGCAGCTCATTTAGACTGAAAAATAGGGGGTTGCAATGAAATAAATATGAAAATTAATGTTATATATTTATTCTTTCTTGAGATAAAATTAAAGTAAGATTCTAGTGCATTATTTTTTCTGCAAAGACTGGATTTTATAGCCATTTAAATTAGAGAACACATGGAGCTCAACTACAGTGTCAAGAAAAGGACTAAGGTCTTAATTTCTGAAAAAAATCACCAGTGCCCATTTTACTCACGAACGCCTTCATTATACAGAGAGCAACCCAGAATATTTTATAAATAATACACACAGGTGTATTCACTAAGCGGACACCGCACTGTCAAGAATCTACCTGCAGAGTAGACACCACACTGTCAAGAATCAAATCACAACCATAACTAGACAATCGAGGAAAATTAATTAACAATTAATATTTTCTAACAAGCGGTAGGTAAACGAAAACTAAACTGTACATCCAACACATTTTCAAAATGTGTATGTACAAGTATTAGCAACCACCAGCAGAGCACAGGGATCTGTAGCATCCTCCCAGGGTGACAAATGCACATTTTCCATCCCGGAGAAAGACAAAGTACATTTTGGAAGACAGCACTCAGATAAATCCCTACTCTTAGAAAGATGTGCTGTGGAAATGCCAGGAGTTTTGTTGCTGAACATATACACATGACTAAACTTCATATAAATATCAATTTTTATTTTTTTTTTACAAAAAAGGAGCCATTTTTACTAAACTTGACAGAGCTGAATAGAGTGTAAGCAAGCATGGAAAATGACCCATTATATTTCATATGAGTGGAAAAAAAAAAGTATTTATTATTTATTTGTTCATTAATGAATTATTCATGTGACATGGAATGCCACTTTCCATTTTAAAAGGAGGAAAGTGGTGGCAGATAACAAAATAGGCATAGCTGCTTGTATGCCTCTGTTTGGGGCAACATGGCAAAGGAAACTTCTGTTATTCTCCTTTCATTTTTATCACCTTTTTTTTTTCTTTTGCTATTTCTCCCAGAAAGATGCAGGGCTACTTAGCATGCAAGTGCTAGATGCTGGATAACACTCCTCCCTAGTCCCAGGCCCTTAACTAAATCAAAGTTCATTTAAAATTCCCAAGAGAAGAAACATCCCCAGTGCACAAATAGATCTTCATTTCTTCCCAATTCTGTATTTTCATTAAAATCTTCACTTGTATTTATGTTCAGATAGCCCAGTCACCAACGAGGTAAACACTCCAGGATAAAGAAGGAAATAAAGAAGGTTCAATTAGGAATTTTTTTTTCCTGTGATAATAACTTGGAATGATATTGCTGCTGTCCCTGCAACTTTCTGGCCACGAGGAAGTCATCTTAAGGCCAACTCAGTCCTGTCTTAGGTCCCTAGATAAATACTCTGGCACCTAACAAGAAACTGATTTCCAGAATTTATTAAAACCTTGATCACATTATTTAGTTAGCAGTGGCAAAATGAACTGTGATATTTTAACTATTTTTTTTTTCTAAGATTTAGTAGAAGCAGCATCTTTAACTTCAGGGTTGGGGATCACGAGAGCTTCCTATTATTATACCTGCCATTAAAAATCCGTAGAAAAATATGGGGGAGTGAGTATATAAAAGACACTGGAAAGAAGTGCTAAGAAAAGCAGAGTGGGTAAAGAAGTGGGTTTGGAAGCCGTTCACATATCCAGAGCTTCTGCAGCTGATGAACATACTGTAAATTGGACGAAAAGTCACTTGAGATACAGCAGAACTGTCAGTGAAGAGCAACAGGAACGTGCTAATTCTTCCCATTTTTTCTATTAGAAAGTCCGAACACTGCCTTCCTCAGTACTCCTTGCTGTTCCTCTGAATAATGTCTACTTGGAAAGAAACAAGATTTAATTTGGGGTTAATTACTGCTTTATTTAATTTTTTAATCCATGTCCAAGATTAAAAAAAAAAAACCTTAATCAACAAATTTAGATTTGATGCAGGAACAAGAACCGTCAGCCTAAAGATGTGGTTTGGTATGAGAATGTACACACGTCTGTCACAATTTACAGCATAGTTTTCTAGCACTATAATGTTCTGCCAGAAGAAAAACAAAGAGACAAGCTAAAACCTTAAATTTTAAGCAGCTTAAACAAGATATTTGCTAAAATGGAATAAGGGAATTTGCATGCTGAAGAGATTATTGAAATGTCATTTGCATATTTGTAGAATGCATGTTCTGTTCAATAGAAAAAGGGAAATCCTTCTACACCTTTTTCTTTCCAAATATCACAGCTTGCAACGGTGAAGCACAGAAGGAGCAATAAGTTACTTTAGAGCCTCTTGTGCTGATGATAATTATCAGAGTCTACCTTATAGAACCACAAACTAGTTTGGAAAGGACATCTGGAAAGGACATCTAGTCCAACTTCCCTCCAAGGGCAGGTTCAACTACATCAGGTCGTTCAAGACCTTACCCAATTGAGTTTTTACTGTCTCCCAGAGATTTCAGAACTTCTCTTGTACCTGTTCAGGTGCTTGGCCACCCTTATGGTGAAAAAAAAAAATAAAAAAATCTTTATATCAAATAATAATTTGTGTCCATTGTGCTGCATCCTATTCCCTACTCCCATCTGTGATAAATCTACTAGATCTGTAGACAAGGGGAGAGCAGGGAATGTCATTCTCATTGATTTAGCAAGGACTCCGACATCGTGTCTCACCATATTTTTGGACCTAGGGTAAAGACACAGTCTGGACAAGTGGACAAGTAGATTGGAATGAAAATGAGCGGTGCTGTCAGGCTCAGTTAACGGGTTGTACTCTACCTGGAGGCCAGTAGCAAGTAGAGCACTACAAGGGTCTATCCTGGGACTGGTGAGCCTAATGTTTATACTGGGCAAGTGCAAAGTTACGCACCTAGGAAGGTGCAATGATACAGGCTGGGGACGGACTGGCCGAGGAGCAGCTCTGCTGGAACAGAGCTGGGAGGAGTTGAGGCAGACAGCAAGCTGAGCAGAAGCCAGCGGCATGCTCCGGCAGCAAGGTGTGCCTTCTGGGCTGCATGTGGGTAAAGGATGTGACTACCCTCATTTGACAGACCCCATCTAGAACGCTACATGCAGCTTTGGGCTCCCAATAAAGAAAGACATTGATAAGCTGGAGCAAGTTGAGTGGAGGGCCATCAAGATGGCTGGAGGCTGGATCATATGCTCTGTGAAAAGCTGAAGGAACTGGGCTTGTTTCATCCAGAGAACACAAGGCTTTGGTGGAACTTAATAGCAGGTTTCAATTTGCAGAATGGAAACCTCTGAAGAGGTGATGGAGGAGAAGAAGCCAGGTTCCTACAGTGGGGCATGGCGTGAGGTTGAGTCAATGAACATAAGTTGAAACAAGAGAGGTTCAGACTTGAGATAAGAGAGGAGGGGAAATCACCACGAGGACAGCCAGCATTGGAACACCTTGTGGGGAGAGGTTGAACATCTCCATCCTTGGAGGCTTTCATGGTCAGACTGGCTAAGGCCCTCAGCAGCCTGGTCTGATCTTCTAGATGACCCTGATTCGAGCAGAAAGTTGGATTAGAGAGCTCCCGATGTCCCTTCCAACTCGATTCTCATGTGATCCTATCCCTGTACACCTCCAAGAAGTGTCTGGCTCCACCTTGTCTACACATTCTCATTTGATAGATTTAGACAGGAATCAGCTCTCCCCTTAGCCTTCTCTTCCCAAAGTTACGTAAAGGCATTTGTAGGATCTGGGGATAAAACAGGCAAATACACTTTCATCAGAGGGGAAAAAACTTTACGCAAAGAACTGAGAACAACCTAAACATAAGCACTGAGCCTACATCCTTTAAAGGGCCTAAAAAGAGAGAATTGTGAATTAAGGAAAGGAATCTGGGACTGAGAACAAAGAAACTGTTTCTATTATTCAAGATCCCCATGTTCAGGGAAACTGGAGGTTGACTATTCTTTGTCAGGAATTCAGCTACTTCAAAGAAACAACTGAGCATCACCATTTTTTCCTTCTACCTGGGACAATAAGAATCTGAATTTTTGACTAACTGACTGGGTCAAAAGAAGTAAGAAGCACTCTGGAGCCTTTGAGCATGTTAGCAGAGATGGTTCCCCCTCTAAAATGCTCCCATGTATTCTCATCACTTTAATACGCAATGTGGCAAAAGCAAACGGCCGCTAATCAGAAAAGCTACCTGGAGGAAACCAGAAGGTCACAGGCAGTACTCATAAAATTCAAAGTTTCTATCATAAACCCTTCTTAAATGTTTTTTTTTTTTCTAGGAGACAGAATGTTTTAGCTAGTACTTTTCCAAATGAGTCACTAACACCCTTGTCTTAATTCTGCAGCTGCTGCTAATTTGAAGTGCCAGCCTTCTCCCCTCTTTCCCCAGAATGAAATAAAATATCAATGTTGCACTGTGCTGAAAATGGAAAGTTAGATGTAAGACTGTGCTGCCAGGCCTCTGGAAGCCCCACTGACATTTGATTCTTTCTTTCCTCCCAGGCCTATACCCAACTTAAGCCCTCTCAGCAACTTATTTCATGCTTTCTTCCATACTCCTGAGAATGAAAGACAGATTCAGATGGGGGTTTAATACTTAATACACCAACATCTAACACAATTTAAAGCAGTAAAAGAGAAAAGAAAAGTCACAGAAAAGTGATGCTGGCAGTTATCTGCATATATGTGCAATCAACAGATTCTGGTAACCTCAGAGCTCCGCTGGATCTTCCTTGGGCTTGGATCTTCTGCCCTATTGGCCAAGGACATAAAAAGCCTTTGATTTAGAAAAGTTAAGCACTATCATTTTGTTGTAGAAAAGCAAGACCCAAGAGGGTGTACCCTTCCCAGAGACAACTTCACCCATAGCTATGCAAAGCTGAAACTCCTTAAGTATCTCATTAGTTGCTCCACTGTAAAAAATGTATTACAGTTCGAGGGTTTGGGGTTAGTTTTCAGCCTTTCTTGATTCAGCTCACTGACTGATCATACCAGGGCTGGTGTCAGCACAGGGGAAGAGATGGGAATGAGTTGCTGGGGGCAATGGGGAAAGACAAGACTGCCCTTTTTGGCTGCTGTGCATAGTTATGTAAAATTAAAGTGATTATGTAGCTATGGCCTGAGGGATAGAAGAGGTCACAGATACTACCACAGCCCATAAACTGCTATAGAAATTGTGTCAGTGTGTGTTGCCAAGAGACAAGCGAGGGAATTCAGTTCTTAACCGGTAGTAAAATCCAGCAAGTGAAGCCTGTTCCCTCCACCTCTCTACGGAAGATCGCTGTTTTCCTCTCAATGCACGAGAGTCACACTGAATATTTTGAGTTGCACTTTGCATCACTAAGCCCTGTTTATCTACCTGGAACGATTCTGAAGCCCTTTTCACAGACCTTATGTGAACACTGAGATTTCAGAAATTTTGCTTAAAATACGTTCCGGAATGCTTCCATCAAGTCACAGCAATCGAATCCGTAATCGTACGGACTCAGACCACGAACAGAGCACAGTGGCTTCAAAAGCTACCCTTAAACATGTGAGCCATGGTACCTGAGCACAGCCACGTCCAAGCTCTTTGTCTTCCACAACTCTGAGATAATATCATTTAGTTTAAGACTTAAGGAAAACACATTTAAATGCAGGCCTCGGTATTTTCAGCTGAGGAAGACGAAGAAAATGCATGAAGTCAGGTAATAATTATCACCTATTAGCCACAGTAAACATGACCTGAATCTGCTGTGCGCCTGTGTTTTGACTGAAATGGATTAAAACTCAGATAGAGCAGATTTTTATCAGCAGGTGTTTCCAACATTTTTCACTTCTTTAACAAAGCAGAAGATTTTCCAACAGAAAGAGTTGTGATCCCGGCTTTGCACAGGCCACAGGAAGCTTATACAGTACAACAAAAACAAATATTGAATCTGTAGCGTATTTTTGGCTAAACCTGAGCATATATCTTCAAAGCACTATTTCTCAAACCAAAAGCAAAATTTCATGAAAAAAGGTTTATTTTTCAAACCGTTGTTACTCGCTCTTGATGAAACTGAAATATATAACTATACCAAACTATATTTTCCAGTTTATTACCACACCTTTACTCAAACTTCTTTAGCGCTATCAATCAAGTGCCCTTCATTAGGACCACTGGATTAGTAGCATCAATTACCTTTCTGAGTAAGAGTGATGCATCTGCTATCAACCCTGACAGCTCATACTGCTGCTTGGACTTTAAAGCAGCTTAAAAATTGCATTTGAGGTGTTTTTTTTTCATGTATATCCTAAATAGATATGTTGCTGAAAGGTATTGTTTTGTGGAAAATAGATGTAGGAAACAATGTTTTACTGCACTGAATTATTCTCCATTGGAAAAATCTCAGTAATTTTGCCTGTCTTTTCTTTGTTCCTTCAACATTAAATGGAAGCTTAGAACTTTCAGGAAATTTCCTCCTTGAGGCCGAGACCTGAAATTTTATGCTCTAACTAGAAGCAAAGCATTTTGAAGTATAGGGTTCCCTTTACAAATAAGGTTAAGAATCTAAACAACGTGCTCAACTCCGGTTTAAAACTAATGAGAAAAAAAACTACGGCCATTACCAAGAGCAACAGTTGAGTTGGAAAAGAAAACACACTTTAAAGAAGTATTTTATTCAAACAAAATTAACTTCTCCCCCCCCAAACTTACTGCACACCTTTCATGACCGCCTTGGGATCCTGTGTTGAAGGCAATGCCAGAAAATCCACTAGTAGCAATCAGATCTGTTGCGTAATTCTGGTCTCGTACAGCTGCTGCCTACCTACTGGATAGCAACTTCATAGACACAGGTTTGGAACACACCCAGTGCCTGGAGGGTGTTAACAATCAAACACAAAAGGAAAACAGCACGGAATAAATTTTTCAACCCTTTTTCAAGTCATATACTGGTTTATCACTCTTCTGGAAACGGCAGTCTCGTAAGACTACCAGGCTCAGGATCTGACTTTGACATCAGCAGTAAAGTTACCCCTGAATCAAGGAGCGGGACGGAGCTTTTGTTGACATTTGTTAAATGAGGCCAATCACACAGTATCAAATGAAGCCTCAAGCAGAGTGTTCTCACTCTAGGGATGAGTTTAGTCTCAAACTTCTAGAAATCACAAAGCTAATAAGAAACTGACATTTCTCCCATTAATGATGTGGAAGAAATATTTTTCACTTCGTCATTTGCAAATTCAGTCTCTGGTGCATGTATATTTATACCAGTTCCCTCTCTAAGGAGGTGGGATTAAGGCAGGAAAGTCATCGCTTTTTTAAGAACAATTTTTAAAAGATTCCCTAGAAGAAAGTAGAAAAGCAGCACCTCTCATGGATGTCGTTGCTACTTGCCCTCGATTCCAGCCCCCATCACACCATCTGTAGGTCGCGCCGCCCAACCTTTGCTCCTCTGAAGTGAAGATTATGAATATCACGTCATGGCAAATCACCCCCAAACGAAGCACGGTCACCACAACCCCAGCACGAATCAAGTTTCTAGTAATTAAAATGCTGCTCATCTGAAAACAAAGACAAAACTCACGTTGACTTCAGTGAAGCCCGTCTTCAAGAGGATGTTGTTTTGGAGCGTTTCTACGTTTCATATCCCTTCACCTTTATCAGTTATTTAGATGGTTACAATGATGTACATTAACAGGACACATTTCACACGCATCCTTCTCGACTCCATGAAACAATGCAGTGCTCCTAGTGGAATATATAGGTTTAAACCTATATATTAACACTACTATTAACAATGTATCTGGGTACATCCTGCTGCTAATGCATTTTTGCCCAGGGGAATAATCTGAGGTTACTTCTCAAGAGAGGCGCCGATACAAAATAATTCACAACTGGAGTAATTCAAGGCGAAGAGGACAAACATTTGCAGAGCTTTTTCTGAACTTGGCTCGATCCGTTTCTAGAAGGGCTCCAACTTTGGCATATACAAGAATAATTCTAGCAATAGTTTCTAGAAATACCTTCTGAAGGACATATTTCTAGTTCATAGCAAACCACCTGAACTGAACTTTGAAAGTTAGAAGGAGCTATAACTGGAACAAGGATAGAGATGACCACAGAAAACACGCTAGCTGGAACAATTACATAAAACAATCCAAGTCACTGGCCTGTCAGAGCGATGCAAACAGGCTCTCTCAGGTTCAGACTGGGATATTTGGAAGCAAAAATGCTCTTTCTAGAGAACACTCTTCATTTCTCCATAGTTTACATCCCCTGAGATTATTTTATAGAGCCGGAGGGATCACCAGCACTCTCAAGTGTTGGGGTTTTTTAAATTGGTAATTTTTGCACTTCTTTCCCTTCCACAATGGGGGAGACTTTTTGAAGGAATTCTTTGGATAGTCGCACAATAACATCCCAGCATGGCCGGCAAGGGAGAGAACACATTCAAGAGGCTGAGGAGGCTCAGAGGATCAGGTAACCGCACAGAGACAAAAAGTTCACCTGCAGCTAAACTGGGGGGGGGGGGGTTGGTTTGGTTTTGTTTTGTTTTTCAAATGGATTTCCGAGACCAGTCAAGAACCACAGAGATCACAAATATGGACAATTAATAGAAATTCCCACCAGAAGAAGCGTACAAATCATTTCTATGCTACTGTATAAACAGGAGTGTTTCTGTGTTACTCTAAACTTGGACTACATACAGATTTTGCCAACAGCCTGAAAATAAGGTTTTGACCTGGCAGAATCTGCCTGCTGACGACAAGTGTACCTCAGTCTACAGTCCTGCCTGTAGATCTACACCAACTTCTAGAAAGATTAGTTCTTTTCATAGCTGCCAGGGCACTAATTTTACAGCTACCCAATTACACAGTTAGGAGCCCACTCGAAGGTAATTTAGCAAGATTCACAAGATTTCATTTCTTCTGGGTCGTTGTTACCTAATACCATACAAAAGAAATAAAATTCAAATATCCCGTAAGTATTATTTACACCTATGACATGCCTGCACTTTAAATAAGCCATGCCATCTATAGGAAATGTTGCTGCTTACTACTGATTTGCCCTTAAAAAAACCTTCCCTTTATGCTACAGAAGCCAATCAGCAAAATTAGTCATATTGTCCCATTATTGCCCAAAGAAAAAACCAACCAGTTATCACAACTTCTTTGTAAATCACTGTGCGCATCGTGTCTCTGAATTCCATTTGATATTTAGGGAAAGGAACACAAATCATAAATTCGCTTTGATTTCTCACTTGACCACAGCAAACAGGTCGTGGGCTAGAGACGTACATAAACATTTTTGTTTGTTTATGTGTGCTCTGTCTTGTTAAATGTTACTATACTTTGCCTAGCACAGTCAGATTTTACTCCTGGTCAGGGAGGTCTTTAAGCACCAGCAAAACACATACAATTTTAATTAACGTCATTTTCTAGAATGTTGAAATACAGACTCCCTTCATTACAAAGAAAATATTAAGGAAATGAAACACAACTGAGTTGAAAATTGAAAAGCAGTATTAAAGAAGTATTTTAAAGGAAGTATCTAAACCTTTAGAAACATCCATTGACTTGGAAAATACTCTTGCTGCTCTCTGATACGCCACAGAATCAGGGACTCTCCTAAAAGAGGCATTCCTTAGAAGACACAAAATTTTAACAGGTATGTCAAACGTATCGTTGGCCAGAGTAAAAATTGTGACAGTCCCAAAAATGCAGAAGGTCTCCCAAGCTTCAACTGGAAACTATTGCAAACGATTTTCATTGCCAGAACGATTTTTCACATTAAAAGCCTTACACCTTCTTCCAGTGTTTATTTTGTTCACTTCATTTAAGTCCAGAGTTTCCACTAATCTCTTTTGATGCTGAGCTCCCTAAGATTAGGGGGGGGAGGGAGGTGCTGAATCACAGCAAATGTTTATGTTTTCTGCCAGAATATATGACTGAACCAGCTTGAATACTTCAGGAATAAGCCTGCGAAGATCATAACAGACAAATACAAAATCTGTTTTTAAAACCGATAACATATTTTGCAGCCATTAAAATAGCTGACCGCATCAACATTTTAACCTGAAGAGCCATTAGGAAGGCATGCAATTTCTAATGACTGCTTTTGAGCTCTCTACAGAAAAATCCATCTTCAAGCAATCCCTGTCATCTCCTAATTATTGATTTGCAGTTGGTTAGTCAGCAGATTTTCCATGATTACTTCAATCAGGGTAAGAAGGGAAGCAAAACTTCTAGTTTCAAAATTTCTCACCTGCTGCGGTGCAATCGTGTGCCAGTACCCACCATACATTCCCCAAAGGCTATGGACAATGAGTTGGTTTTAGGGCCCAAAGAACAGCTGAAAAAATATGATTTACATTTTCCACATGCTGAGAGAGGATCCATCGTGATAAGATTGCTTATGTTACTGAATTCTGCATACTCCACCATCAAAACTTAGAGTTACTGCTCCTTTTATCTACAGCAAGGAGCCAGCTTTTTCCTTTTCTTTCTTTTATAAAATCAAGATCTCTGAAGACAGGAAACTTCCACTAGATCCCAGATATCTGATCTCATATATGTAGGGCAAACGGCTGCGCGTCCCCTTTGCTGAAACAGAGTAATGTAATTTCAGGCTGTATAATTTTATGGCAAAGACTGCAAGATGTTTTGAAGATGTCGTCGGCTGCGAGACAAATCAATACTAAATTATCTGTACAGGAAACATTTTCAAAAGATGGTCCATCAAGCTTTCTCAGAGAATCATGGATTTCTAGGCTCATACTCTTACTGGAGTTATTAAGCTCTTACAGTTTATCTCCCTCTTCAATTATTTACAGGTCAAAAAAAGCCAAGTGACATTGCTTTATGTATAGTCAATGTTAGGTACTTGGGTCGTAACTTACTAATGCCAGACAAAATCACCAAGGTAAAAGTTTCTGCCCAAAGACATTTTTTTCATTTGAGAATATTTGTATAGTCGTACAGCTGAGCGATGCAGAGGGCTGTCTGCTAGGCACTCTACCTTTCTTAAAAATAATGCATTAAAAATATGCATCTAAAGAGCACTGAAGGGATTGCTGCATAATCTTTAAATGGCTACTGCTGTCAGCTGCGCATTTCAGAGATCAGCAATATCAAATCACCTGAAGACCTCCATCAGATATCTTTCTATCCGTTTCTGTCTATAGGAAAGCACATTTCAAAGCCTCCTCATTGCTGACTTGTAAAACGTCTCACAACTGTCAAACTGAATTTATTTTTCAGCCAAGCAGTATAAATTACATTTCACAAGACAGTAACGCAGAGCGCAACAAAAAGAAGAGCCTATCAAGCGTGCCGATAAAGAGAAAGGAATTCGTGTCCTGTCATTGCCACACAGGCTGGACGTTTCAATGACAAAAAAAAAAAAACACCTCACCAAAAAAAAAAACCAAACAAATCCACAAGCAAAAAACGCCTCACATGATGGTTATAACCTCTAAAAAAAAAGTTCACACATTGAAGCCTCATATGGGTCTCTCTTGATTTGCGAGGAGTGACAGCGGTGGTTGGAGAGGCTTATGCTAAATGTTCCAGACAGCTGATGCAACCACCTCTGCATCTGCCAGTTTGCAGCATGATGCTTCTAGAGCAGTGGGGCTGGCTGCCCTCATAGACTTGAAGGAGGGAAAAAAACAAACAAAACCAACCACCACCAAAAGAACTACTATCATGAATTTTCCTGCGAACGACAGTTAACCCGCGTACAACATTAACCACCAGGAGCTGGGCCCTTAACGCCTTTTTAAACCAGTTCGTAAACTGCGAGGTGGCAGCTCACAAAGGTCCGACTCCACAGACAATGAGGACCCAACCGAGTCCAGCAGCCTCCTCAGGATCCGTATTTAAGCAGAATCACGGCCATCCCCACCACAGCCACGAGCACGCCCTGCCAACCCCCCCAGGATGTCAAATCACTCCCCCCTCAGCTGAAAGCGCAGCTACCGAGAGCGGACGGCCCCACTCTGGGGCCTGCCGGCTAAACTTTGGGTCCTTTCCCCGCCTTCAAGGAGGCAGCGCCGGGTGAAGGCAGCGGGAGCGGGGCCCCGCAGAGCTCCGCTGTGCAGCGGGGCGGCCGAGGACGTGGTGGGGAAGGAGGAGACACGCCGAGAGCCCCGGGGAAGAGGGAGGGACCGCCGGCGGGAGCAGGGGTGGGGGGGAAGGCGAGAGGGAAGGAGACAGGTCGGAGACGGCACAGTTGGGAGCGAGGGGAAGGGGCTGGGAGCCCGGCGGGGAGCGCGGCTGCCGCGGGCGG
>VWZK01016470.1:0-27291 GCA_013396935.1 Baryphthengus martii | reverse complement strand
GGCAGCGAGCGGGGCCGCTCGGCCGAAGCGCCGGGAAAAGCTGCAGTGGCCGGCGGGGAGCGGAGCCGGGGGGTTCCACGTTCTCGAGGAGGAGGAGGAGGAGGAGGAGGAAGAGGAGAGCTGCAGTGGTCGCATCCGCACACGGCTCTGACCTAATTAGCCGGGTTGTGCTTTGTTATCGCCTTTGCTCTTTGTGCATCTCGCCGCCGAGCAGCGGTGCAGGGCGAAGGCTTTAGAGGAGAATCGGATACAATTTTGGAAGAACTACATTTGGCTTCGATTCTGCCTGCCGGTAGAGAGTCCGTTTATCTGTTAGGAGCAGAAGGGACTGCGGTGCTAAAGTCAGCGTACAGAACAGCTACCACAAAACCAGACCAAATTCTCCGTCTGGCCCATCGTACATCCTTACATTTGTACTTCGCCAGCGGTGCTGAGGACACTTCCATTCTCAAACAAGAAACATTCCTCTTCTAGTCGATAGTAGTTTTAATTTTTTTCACTTGGGGTAGTTTCCCAAACATTAGAAATCGGGACCAGCAGCCCACTATAATTCACTATTTGTAAAAAACCCACTTAGCCCAGTGGGTTTACTTCTGACAAATGTGTCTCTTTTCTACCCGATGATAAACTGATCCTCAGAGTATTAAGCAGATGTCGTTTCTTTGTCAGGCTAATCACCATCATTTTTGTTTCACAGCACTGTTTTATTAATAAAACACATATGTAAGGTCCACCAACACTCCTGAGTGTATTAGTATCAATCAACCAAGCTAAATGTATTGATGGTAGAAAGATGGAAAAAAAAAAAAAAAAAAAAAATAAGGATTTACAAACATCCCAGTGCAATAGCAAAGGCAGCCTTTGTGCAGCCAGAAATCCCTGGTGCAGGCTGAGCAACGAGAGGTAACTGCAGATACTCTTCCAATTTCCAGCTGAGCAGAGGACAATTACGCAAATGACACTGCAGATCTCCTGGCTCGCTGTGAAGATCGCTTTACAAGCTTTTTCCAGGGAAGAAATTTGTAGACACTTTATGGTCCATACAGATTAAAAGACTAGTTGCATCTTTAGGAAGTGTTGGTTGCTTTTTTTTCTCCAGGAAAGAGACATGGGAACTTTTGAGTTTTGGTTGGTTTGGGGTTTTTTTGTTTGGATTGGTTTGGGTTTGATGTTTGTTTGGTTTTTTTAGTTAACATAGAATGACTGTGAAAAGAAAGTATATGAGTTGGTAACATTCTTGTGTCCGTGATGGTAACTTTTTGTGGGCGGGACAAAGATTAAAGTTAGAGAAAAGTTAAGCAGAACAGAAATAACAGGTATTTGAAGAGGTTAAGAATGTGCATCTGGAAAAGCTGAGATGGCCATGGCTAAAATCAGCTGCCTTCTGTTGACTGTACTGGTGTTTGCGCAGTGGAAAAAACCATACGGGCTGCAATTCTATCTGAAGAATGCAAGGTAATATGGCTCCAGGGCAGTGCATGGTCAGAGGATGGTAGAAAAAAGTTTCAGCGCTTCATGGGGAAATGTGTTGCTGCAGCCCAGATACGTGGTGATGCTGCTACAGATTGCTTCAAGAACTGCCAAATTGTGGTCTGAAGCTCTTGGTCAAACTACAAAGAATGTGGTGCTGGCCTCTCTTAAGCTGACAGGTTATGGGTGCTCATACAGTTAGCCTCCTTCTGAGAAAAACAGAACAAGCAAGAATAAGAACTAAAGACCGATACCTGACAGATGGACTTTGTGAGGATTTTCCTGAGAAGGATAGAAGGAGACCTGAAAGAAAACACATACTGCACTGAAGACAGCTAGAAATAGCAGGGTGTTTTCCTAGAACCCATCTTCACGTAAACAGCTACTGTGGTTGTCACAAGTACATCGTGCAATCATGAACGGGGAGAGAAGCATCCAGATTTAAAAAAAATCCGTAAGCAATGAGGAGAGGGGAAATGCAGCCCTGGATCGTTCCAGCATTTACAACTGCAACAGTCTCCAGCTTAGTTGTGTCAAGTTACTGAGAATGGCTGATGGCTGCCAGCGAGAGGAGCAGCAATGCGCTCTGCCACAACAGCTCCGGAAAGTGATGAAAGAAGAAATCTGGCTAAGAGAGGATTTGATTACAACTGTAACAGCTAAAGCTGGTCTCCAAGTTCCTTCCCAGTCTCTCCTTGCAGAGATTTAGAACTTGCCCAAACGAGGTCTTTTGCTCTAAGGCTTAATCTGGCCCCCAAACATGTGTCACTGTTAAGGTAAAGCTGAAACCAATTTGGTTCCATTGTCAACCCGAATATTTTCTAATTAAAGATCTACTTCCATTGGAATCTCTGCTCTAATTTACTTAGCAAAGCTGATATTGCAGAACATCGAAATTGATGGCTTAATATTTATCACGGAATTTAAAATATAAGCCTGCAACTTAATACTACAGACTTTTACAGTGCAGTGATCCCACTGACTAGTCACAAGAATTTGCAAATGGTGCTCAGCTTTTGTTAAAGTTAGCTTAGAAAATGTAATTACTTTCTTGGAATCATTTACATAAGGCTCAGTGACAGTATTTTTTTTTTCATTTTTAAAATGGTATTGAAGGTGTTTGCTGTATTGAGAACGGACCAATGAAGAATTCTTAGGCAAAAAAACAAACGTCTTAATTTAGCATCACCCAGGACAGTCTCTGCTCGTATCTTTTTAATACGTTGATTATTCAACCAGTTTAGTAATACGAGCACAAGTTGTGCAACACAGACAGGATGGCATTGCAGAAGAAACTTTAAACCAAATGACTAATTTCTTAACTTTTCATACTGATGGAAATGTTTGGTTTTAATTGTTTATTCTGTGCTCATAGCAAGGGCAAACACTTTTAAATTGGAATTGCTTTCGCTGTCCGGTGGCACTAACTCCTGCCGTCATAGCTAAATACAAGGTTAAAAACGCTTCCCTCATTTATGCACTACACAGAGTTTGGGATTAAGAAGGAAGGTAAACACTGAATTGTCTTCTGAAGGCTAGTAGATAACCCACAAAAAGACTTTTTTCTTCTTTAAACGCTGACTTCCTACACACTGCACCAGTACACATGTAGATACCGCAGCTCTGTGAATGTTCAGGAAAACAGGAACCCAGGGTTTTGTCCACTGCTGACTAGTGATCAAACGATATTAAATTCTACCTTTTTTTTTTTTTAAACATTGTTTTATCATCATAGTTACAGTATAACTGGTCAAGACTGATTGAAATATGATAAAAAACCATCTGGGCTATTGCTGCAAAAGCATGAGAAGAACTGCGAGGGCTGCCACGTCGGGGGAGGTTTAGGGCAGCTCAGTTGAGCCCAATCAATGGTTATCAACTGACTCTTAAGAGTGTTGGAAGAGAAATCCTGTTTAAGCTTTGCAGATTAATTTAAACTTTAGGAGATCTACCCTAAAGCAGAAAAAAGTCAAATACAATGCAGAATAGGAAGGAAATATATTTCATTTTCCTCACTCTAGAAACCAAGCGGACTGCTGTTCTCTGCAGCACTCGGGGGCTTTGCACTGGTTTAAGCCAACAGAGGCAGACACATTTATGATGAAATTGTTATTACTTTGACACAGTCGGGAATATTAGAACAAGGACTTTTTTCTTCTTTTTTTTTTTTGGTCTGGTTAAGTTACTAGCTTGAGTTTTGGGAGATGTTTGTCCAATACCAGCTCTACCACAGAATGTGGGCAAGAGGGTGAGCAAGTGGCTGAATTACCCTGTGCCTTACTTCCCAGGTTTGCAAACTGTGTCAAACATTCAACTCTCCGCTGTTCTTTGTCCGCCTTGTGTGGTCAGTCCATAGGCAATGCAAGACACCGCAATCATTAGCTAGGGATCTGCCTAGCGGGATTCACGTAAAAAGACTAAAATAAATCGAAGCAGTGGCAGCACATCACTGGCGGACACCGAGAAGCCAGGTTAGCACCTCCTAATCCACATGTTTAACAAACTAAAGGTCAGTTTTATACCCCCAAACTGTGTGTTAGGGCTACAGACGTGCAACCGACTTTAAACTCTCAACCAATAACTGCTTTGCTCTTCCCCTCACCTCCAACACGCACTGTTCCAATTACTTGCAAAACCTCCTTGTTGTAATGCCACCCTCAGCCCCATCCTCTGGCCTTGACTGCTTTGCAACACAAATGAAAGGCTCTCCACTTCAGGTCGCAGTAGGGCCACACTCCTAAGCACAAAGGCTAAATAAACGGCCATTGTTAATGGGCCACCAAGATGAAAAGCACTTCATTGTTTTCATCAATTAAATCAGCTCTCTAGATTTAGTAGCTAGTAACCCTTTCAGCAAAACCCTTAAATATTTATTTCAAGAGACTGACTCCGATCCTGTATTTTTACAGTAGCTCTCCCAGTGTTAGGACGCTTCACTGGACCACTGCTGAGCGTCGCCTGCCTTTGTTGATCCTTACAGCCCAGCCATCTACTGCACCGGCTCAGCTGCTCCCGACAGCTGCAGGCACTGGGATTCACTTGTGTGAAATCTACGGGGCTATACACGATTCTCAGCTTGTCCAACTGAAGTATTTCACTGGTACTAGCATATAGGAATTCAACATACTTCTGCATTTGGGCTTCCTTTCTCAGGGAGTTTCACATGCACCGGGCCCTGCTCCCGCTCTTGGCAACGGGTGTCAACAAAAGACGCACCCAGATGCTCAAGAAAACAGTTTTGTGTTTGCAGCTAAACGTATCATCATTAAGTTGGATGCATTGATAGCCAACAATAATTTATTATATTTTTTTTGTGTGTTTAGATAGGTCTGAGAGAATCCTTTCCCACATAAGCACTGCATTTTTTGCATTCTCTGTATTCTGGTTTCCTTTATCCTAAGATGCCCAGCTAATAGAGATGATTATGTACTAACAACAATTGTTGGGTTTGGGTTTTTTTTTTTCAACATTCTTCATAAAATCTGAGGCCCTTCTTGTTGATCCAGCTCTATAGGTCTATTTAACACATGTACATTTTATTTAAATCATCTTCCCACTGACAGTAAAAATTAGCTGTATTATAGGAGTATGTTCCTCCTCGGGTGGAGGTTGTTAAGAATCCAACTTCTAGTCATACATAATTTATCAGAAACTTCCATCCCATGCAGTTCCTAACCGCCCCGCAGTCCCTCTAGCAGTGCTGTCTTCACTGTGCAAGCTGATGAACGAGGAAGAGAATAATTATACCTCTATAAAATATTGACCAGCTACAGTTCTTTCATTAGGACATTCCCTTTCAATTTTCTCCTCTCAGTTTCAGGGCAAGTTTCGCCATTCACTTCCCGTTCTCTGCAAACGGATGAGGAAAACACCAAGCCCAGCCAGCCTGCTTTGGCTGCAGCATAGTAAGAATTCTTGTGGGTGTCTTTTTAGCAGTTTGACCAACCAGCTGGTTAGTCCTGATCAAATTCAAACCATTGATTTTAAAGGTTTCTATATAATTCAGAGTAAAGATTTTTTTTTTCTTGCCACGCAAACAAAAAAAATCTACTTCTAATTAACATAGACATCAGACATCTGATGTCTACAGAATTTAGGGACATGTTGCACTGTCTTTAGGTATATCTTAAGCAAGTTCTGAATAAAAGATGAAGGATACATCCTTCAGACTTCTATTCTAAAATTTTCCTATTTATGGAATAAAACTATTCCCAACTGTGAAGTGTCAACCTCCCAACCCAAACAAATTATAGATACATTCTGCAGCTCATGAAATATCTAACAACCCTTTCCAAGGTCTCAAACTCCTCCTACTCCTTCCATCACCCACAGCAATATCTCCAGCTGTTCCACACCCAGAGGTACAGATTAGCTAATTTAATCCAGGATCTGACTGGTCAGTGGGCTGATGTTTGGCCAGAGGGTCAGGGCTGAACCCCACCTGCTGGGTGCTCAAGCCAGAACACCAGCTTTCTCAGCTCTTGATTTTCATTTATCTTTTAGGGCTATCTATGTCACTGCCTGTGACACCTCCGCTCCACGATCACCTGTGATGGACATTGCCCGAAGGCTTCAAAAGTTATCGTGGCATAAGAAATGAAGATGATGACGGGTAGGCACAACAACTGCATAAGCCTCATTTCCTTAAGGAAGCACATGAATGTCAAAGAGCATAAGCTCTTTTACCTGTTATCAAGTGTACAATATGAAGTTCTACATTTTTGATGTCTTACATTTGTAAATTTGAGAATACGGCATTTTAATATCTTTTTATTCCTTTGCCACATGAGCCAAATCCTTAAGCTACATAACTCAACAGCTACTACTCAGTGCTATTTCTATTTGATTTTCTTTACACAAAGAAAAACGTCTCTCTCTCAAAAGGACCACAACACATTACCATTTTGAATTATGTTCATGTATTCGAGCTTCAATCCCAATTTATCATGTACAGCTTTATCACAAACTATTTGTAAGTGCTGGACACTCAGACCCATGTACATGCAAATTAACACTTAGAGTGCAATACATCCTCAGAGCTAATAGGTGGTGTGTCTCCACTGCATAACTCAAAAAACCATTAAAGTGTCATCACCTTTGATCTGCTGTAAAAATGGAGGCTCCCTCTTTGGCTTTGAATCCATTTCTGTCTTCTAGATGAAACGCCAGATCCTCAGTCGAGCTGGGGTGATTCATTCCAGCCGATGACCTTGCTGTGGAAGCCCCAGCATTCCCTGATAAAACAGTTCACCAAGTCATTCAGCACTGACAAAGCAGAATTGAGCAACTTCATTTATTTTTCTCTCTTTGGCACAGACTGTAACGCTAATGCTGATGTGAATTTGTGGAACTAAGAGCAAGGCCTAGCCAGATGTCCCAGTTATGGCATTAAAAAGTTTCTTCTTATTTCTGGAAATTGCTAGTGAAAAAGTGTCAATCTGCTAAACTGAGACTCTTCTGTGTCCCTTTTGTGCTGTTTCAAGGCAAGTCAATTTACATGCTAGTGAGACTAAGATGACAAATCCTTTTTTAATTCAATTAGGAACATTTAGGATGTTTATATCTTGGTATTTTACTGTACTGTGGTAACATCACAGTATTTTTTTGATTCAGCCTCACAACACTTTTCTGAATGTTTTTTTTTTGAGTTCCATCACAGACATGAAACCAAACTGTGGAGGGCCTATGACCTTTACAAGATTGTATAGGACATAAGTTTTGCTGCAAATATCATAAAAGGTAAAAATAACATAAATAATTTTGAATTTTCTGATTCTAAGTCTCTCTCTCCAGTTTTAGACCAGTGTAATGATTTGGGGCTTTTTTGTCATTCCTAACATAACTGAGAGGATATTCCAATGAAAGCTTTGAATTCTCACACATGTATTTGTCGTGGTTTAGCCTCTGCTGGCAGCTAAACACCTCACAGCCACTCACCCACCGCTTCCCCCTCACCCTGTGGGATGGGAAGGAGAATCAGGAGGAAGAAAGAAAAGTGAGACCCCAGGGGTTGAGATAAGGACAGTTTAATAAACCAACACAAAGAGAGAAGAAAACAGCGGTAATAACAATAGTGGTAATGACATGACAGACAAAGCAAGTAATAGAAGCCAGGAAGGCTCTACCTGTGCCTGAGACACCAACTCTCCCTGCTCCAGCCTCACCAAAGCGAGTTAAAAACAAGCACCCTGACCCTAGCCCAGCCCTCCCCTTATATAGGGGCAGGACTCAGTATTGTATCAAATACCCCATTGGCCGGCTCCGTTGTTTATCCTGGCTGTGGCCCCTCTCAGCAGCTGTTTGTGATAATTAACCCAAACTGAACCCAGGATGACATTTAACCATTTTGTAGCTCGCTTGTTTCCAAAACTGTCAGTCTCATTTTATTATAGTTCTTCCCTTCCTTAGGATTTCATGCGTGTCACAAACATTGTGATATCAAAACAAAAAAAAAGTGTTTCAGATAGATATACACCAAAACTTTCTGAGCATTTACAGTCCTTTCCAGATACTGTGTTTCACAACAACTCTTTTGTGTATATATATATACACATTTATTTTGCTGCAAAGTTACCCAAATAAAAAAATTGCATTTCCAATTCTGGTGCCTGGGGCTTGAATCAACTTTCACTCAAGAAAGTTCTCACTGATCGTGGGATAATATTTCTATCAGATGCTAGCAGTATTTATTGCATCACTTTATGTATTTTGATTCATTTTCTTGTAATTTGATGTTTATAAATCACTTTTGATTCTGTTTTCACTAGGGGAGGCACAAAGACATCAAACCTTCAAACATATGTTCCTAGGGGACCTAAAAAAACCTAAATAAACAAGCCAAAGCCTGAGCTGTAATCAACACATCTCTGGCAATGAAGAATGTTAATCATTTTTTTCTCAGAGGACCTGGAGGATAGCGAAGCCTTTCTAAACCTTGCAATCATCTGTAGGATTTATAGTTTGGGATTTTCACATTTTTATACTGGCTGATTAAACATGCCAGGAATTCACAAAGTTGTTCAAGTTTTCATTTATTGGAATTTCTAGTTTATTTACAACCTTAAGACTCCTTACATAACTTAAAGAACAGGAACGTGTGTGGCAAGAACCGTAATACAGAAAACAGTTGTGGAGCCTCATCCCTGGAAGTGTTTAAGGCCAGGCTGGATGAGGCTTTGAGCAAGCTGGTCTCGTGGGAGTTGTCCCTGCCCATGGCTGGGGGAGTGGAATGAGATGATCTTGAAGGTCCTTCCAACTGAAGACATTCTGTGATTCTATGATTCTGTGAATTCTGCTTATGGGCCAGATTTACCAGGCAGACACAGAGGTGATTTTAACACAGCTGCATGCAGACAATCTCTTTTTTGTTTGTTTGTTTGTTTTCAGGAACATCAGACAAGTACCAGTTCCTAATTCCTCACAAAAAGTCTCCTTTGGGAATTGCCTGTAGTCATGTATGAAGGTGAAGAGCAGCTGTTGTAGTTGTTGGGCCAATTCCATACCTTCTGTGCTGTTTGACTGGCAGTGCCACGGACATTCACAGCTCTCGATGTTTCCTGATACGTCTGGAGAAAGAATTGAGCAAGGTTGCAGCCATGCCAGGGTGGGTGGAGCTGGGACAAGTCCCCCTTCCTTCATCACAGGCCAGGGTGACCAGGCTTTGGCGAGACCAGTGGCCGTGTCACGGGTGGGCCCAGTAGGCCGCAGTGCCACGTGGTGCTGCTCCCCTCGGCCAGCTCCAGTTCCCGAGGACAGGAGCTACGCAGCCCGTCCCACGTGTCAAAAGGTCTGTTGTTTGGATTTAGAGAAATCCAGGAAATTTAGGAATGGCAAAAGCCCTCTCCTGCGCAATGCTGTCATTGCTAGACCCGGAGAAAGACCATAGTGACCATTTTGTTTCCCATTTTGACGTCTGAAGCATTTGGTGATGCAAAGCGCTGTGTGCTCCGTGTTCCCAGCGGGTTCCTGCTGAGGGAGATTATCTCCCACTGGAGGGGTGTAGCTCCTTAGGGGAGAGCTCAGGGTACTGCACATTGCCTGCCTCAGGAGCAACTCCATTATTTAAAATTTTCTATAAATCCTTCCAGATTTTGGCCTTTCCACATATGACCATGATGACATTATTAATAAGTTAAAGCTTTTTACAATATAATCTCTGCATGTTGAACGAAATAGCGTTGCTTCCTTTTTTTTTTCTTGGCTGTATTTAAGAAGAAAAAGACAACATAACATGTTGAAAAATAACCAGCATATTTGATCTCTATTCAGCCCTTCTACCTTGTCATATTTTTATTTCATGTTATTTGTTTCAACCACTGTTACTATTATACATTTTAAAAGTTTCTTTGACTGTTTATTGTGTATTTTCTGGCAAACTCTGAACATATTTCCCCTTTCAGAATCCAATTAGGTATTCAAAACACCCACAAAGGAAGTAAAATTAATCTGAGTGAACTGAAAAAGTGAAGAGTTAAAATAACTGAAATTAATCATTGTTAATAATATATTTACATGGGTATTTAACAGGACTAATGCAAATTCATCACATATCTTATAATATATTTATACAAGCTTTTAAACAGGGATGTGAGTGTTTAGTATGGATCTTTGTAACCAGTCAAAGCTTCTGTCAAAAAGAAAACAAAAGAAAAAATACATATTCTAAACTTAGTGGATAGGCAGCTTTATTCTTTTGATGTCTTTTTTTTTTTTTCATTTCTAAATATTTTTTTTTCCTCTTTCAGTTTTAATATGTTCTTAACAGGTTATAGTAAGATGGACATTTAATCTAATTTCTCAATTGGATACTAGAGGTGAAGATACTCCTTAGAGAGCACGTTCAGCTGGAAGCATGTGAGCCCATTTTGTGTATGTGTAGGGTGCTTGCAGGCATAAATACACATGGACATCTTCAACTCGGTTAAGGGAGTCTGATCTCAGACCGTGGATTTGAAAGGTCTCCAAACAGGGAGGAGCCTTTTTTTTTCAAAACAGAGTGGAGTTAAAATTACAAGAGAGTACATGTTTACATGAAGAATGCTCTTATTTGACTTCATGTTGCAGCTCAGCCTCTTCAGTTTATCAAAGGAAAAGATAAGATGTGGCTTCAGTCACAGTTGCTCATAGAGCTGCTCAAAGACAAGACCTTGATGATGACCTTTCTTCAGTCTACCGTTTGATCGTGGCACGTTTCAAATCCAGAAGTTATTTTTTATGTCTCAATTTTTCCTTCACTTTGTACATTCATAAAGCTGAGAGTGCTGCTTCGGAAGGATATCTTCTTCTGAGGAACATTTGTTTTATTGCTAAAAAGTAAGCATTACCCATCTTTTGACACTGGTAGGTCTGATGATCCAATTCTTATAAATAGTCCTTTTCATGGGTGTGATAGTCACCCAATTATTTTTACTTCCAGAACTGTTTACATGCTACTATCCCTGCCCTTGTTGATGTCCCCATCTCTGATCCTCAGCTCCATTCCTATTAAGTTAGTTTAAATCATTGAGGAATCAGAGATTTGGGGACACCTATGCTAAGGGTCTTGAAGTCTTAAAAATATAGATGCTTGCAATTTATAAACAAAAAAAAAAGAAAAAGTGAATAAGGTATCACTTTCATATAGAAAAACTCCCTAAGCAGACAACTTGTAAGGAGTTTACTCATAAAGAGGAAACTGATGTAATAGACTTGGGAATTCCCTCTGGGAATAGCCTGACTACCATTAAGACAGAACACAGGATCCCAGCAAGCTTCAGGCTTCTAATTTATGGACTCTAGCCCACACAGGATGGAAAAAGTTATTTTCTTTCTTCTCTGTCACTTTGCTATTACATTCTCCTGTGTTGCTGAAACAACTCCTTCTTCCAGGAAGAAAACCATTGGGTTCTTCGCTCTTGGTTCTGGAGTCTGGTTATAGATGAAAAGGTAGGGATGGGGGCAGAGGCTTATCAAGATAGAACTGTTTTCCTTTGCAGGTTTGACATCTGTGAGTCCTTTCTTTCCCTTTTCACTTAAAACATGCTCACAAACACCCGAATTGGACCTGGCTCTCTCCCAGGTGGAGATGAAACACTAATTCATGGTGTTATAAAAAGAAGTTGCACTATGTGCTCTCGGATCAGTTATGTAATGATCTCACTAGCAAATCTTGTCTTACATGCAAAGGTGAAAAACATTGCTCTAAAATACTGGATTGTCCTGCATTTTGCATATCATATAATTCCATCAGAGTCTTCTAAGTCCTACTGATAAATGCTGATCCTCAGCGCTAGTGTTCGCAGTAATGATTTATCATGGACTCTCAAATTCTCCCAACCCATTTCTTCCTTAAAAAATGTTACTTGGGATGTCTGTCCCTTTCTCAGCAGCTACACACTCACAGCAACTGGAGATACTTTGTTGTATATTATTTGTACAAAACAGGGGGGAAAAAGAGATGTACCAAGGTATTTTTCTTCCCAAACCATTGTGCTGCGCAGTTCTCTTTTACATTTGTGGAAGATTCTCAACAGCGCCTCATCCTCACTGCCTTGCCATCAGTCACACCATAAAGAAATAACGAGCTCAGCCTAAACTAAGTGTGACTTCCTGAGATGGTTATTCCACCACTTTTGGAATTGGGATACATTGGACAAACAGTGGAAGGAAGCTGGCAAGCTACGGTTATCCCACTGACAAAAATAAATAAGCGCAGGGTTGGCGTCTTCCAGGACAGCCAACAATTCAAGAGGACAAATTGGCATCATTTTAGGCACAGGGCTAATGGTAGGCAAACCTTTAAATATAAAAAAAAAATTTAAAAAAAAAAAAAGTCATTTAGCATTAGCATCCAGAAAGTTCAGCAGCTTTGTTGAACAGCTTTGGACTACGAAGCTTGTGAAATTTTTGTGCGGGTGTTAACGCTTCCTGGCTTTGGTCAGGCAGGAAGTATTGCATAAACAACCCTTATCGTGGTATTTTGGTGCTGCCAGTTCCAGTGCCAGCAAAACCCAAGAAGTCCCAGGGAATTATAAATGCAAACACACGCAAGAAAGAAAGTGTTGGAAGTTGCTGAATATAAAGAAAGCGTAAGAAAAGCCAGCAGGGTGTCAATTTGTAAGGAGAGATGATAGTAAGCAACTTTTTATAGCAAGAACAGAGATGTTGCTGGACAAAAAATGTTCCCACACATCTTCTCTTGCAATAAGCTTTTGAGTGTTGAAGAATAGTGGGTAGGGTTTGATTTCACTAGAAACTTTGAAGATTTTCTTTTTTTCCCCCGCTTTCTTTCAGGGAATCAGATTGAAGAAGAGAACCTGAACAAAATTTTACATTGCTTTGTCAGCAAAACTGGAGATTTGTTTTGGATGCTTCTTGTACCATTTATGATGCATAGACTATGGGGAAATGATTGGAAGTCTTTTTTGCCTTTAAGTAACAGTGACAAAAATGGGGATTTTCTTCTAAAAAATACTGTGTCAGAAGTGTCAGTGTAAGCAAAGCAGAGTCACTGAGGCTGTGTCCCATTTACTTTTGGGAAATTCTTCTTAAGCTGCTAGAGATGCAGAAAACATCAATAACCTCATAAACCAGAGAAACAATCGAGCAAAACAACACAAATAGTGCAAGTATCCTATAGAAAACAATAACAAATGATGCATTTCCAATGGTAAACTTCCATACTCAGAGAAGTCACTCAAGAAAATATGGTTATTCAAATTCAGTAGGAATTTAGGTTCTTTACTGAAAGTAATTTGTGACTAAGTTAGGTGGTGGGTTTGGTTTTTTTCCTGTTCCGTCATTTATCAACTCATATGATTCTATGTCAATTCCTGTTATCTGCCAATAGCAAGTATTCAAATTTGAAAAGAAAATTAAACCTGTGAACTTTTGATCTTGGTCATTTACTCTTTCTTATTCATACAGAACTACTTCACCTAATTTATGTCTGTCTGTCTTCTCTCTGTTGGTTCACAGACACTGTCAAAATCCTGGAATGTTAAAAAATGGCCAAGGGAAAACAGGAAGAAGAAAAGACAAAAACCAAATAAACAAAGGAGAAGCTTTCTCCCTTCCTATCCAAACAAGATAATTCAAGTGAATAACAGTTATGAGTTATGACTTTAAATCAGACAACAAAATGAGCTGACTGATAAGTATTTGAAGAAAGCCTTTACTAAAATAACTGTCTTCATTTTCTTCTTCGGTTGCTGTTTGGCTTTTCTAATGTATCAGAATTCCCAGTCATCTACAAATATTTCTGCACAACACATTAAGCATGGAGACTCCTCCAAACTAGTAGGTAAACATCATAAATTTACTTTTTCTAGTTCCCTCTTCACTTGATTTGATGTGAAAATCAACTGTATTCTCAAAAGTGACAGGTTTTTCTTGTAGTATGTGGGAACCTCTAGATTCTGAAAGCTGAAGTGCCATCTCTGAGACTGGAAAATTGAAATCAAGTTGAACCAAATATAAGCCATGAAAAATCAAATGTGTTCTGAACAGATATTTACTGAGTGATACTAAAATAGAAGGAACTAAAGCTTATTCTGATCTACCAAACCTATCTCCAAGCAAAATAAACAATTCTAAGAAGTTAAATATAGCCATCAAATGAATTAGAAAAGGTCTAGAAAGGGAAGCTGAGGGAATTATTTGAACACTGTAGAAGTCTAGTGAGGTTGTAAATCTAAGAATCGTAAAAATTCCAAAAATTCTACTCGAGGAATCTCTTAGGGCATCAATTTTTAGACATCCAACATAAATTTGCAGTTTTGTTAGAAACCGAATAGTAAACACATAATCTTGAGTTATTTATGAGAATGCATTAGTATTCAAAAGGAATTAATTGATTTCCTACTGAAGGCATTGGAAGCCAGATCAGACTTTAAAATGAACACCTTGATTTTTTAAAGAGTATGAACTCAAAATAATATCCTGTTTGGAGTTTGAGCAGATATGTAAATTGATGATAGAATTGTAATGAAATTTCAGAACATGTCCCTTACACCTGACCATGCCATAGGAAATAAGCCACTAAATGCAATCTTGTAATTATTTTTTTTCTTTCCTTTTTTTTTTTTTTCTTTTTTTTACACAATGTTGGATAGTAATTTGAAAATCTGGACAGAAATGAGGAATCTCTTTCTTGGTGCATGGTCTGCCTTTTTAGCAAAAATATGATTAAATATTTACAATGTTGATACTAAGATTATGAACTAACAGCAAAATCTATTTACTACATAATTTATTTTACTTGGTGCCAACAGCTGCTTCGTGTTATCAGTGATGAAATCATATAGGATAGAAACAAGAGGAGCCTATTAGATCATCTCATACATCTGCTTCCCTCCTCCAAAGCCAAATAGCTCCCCCCTGCTTGGAATTTTCCAAATGACTCCTATGCTTAAGTTTATCAACTTGAATTCCCCATTTTTCAAAACCATCTGTAAACTTTTCTGTAGCTTTTTATAACAAAAGCAACTGAGCTTCTACTTTGCAAAGCGATTAATATCATCATTAAAGTTCCCCCCCCCCTATTTTCAGTGTTTCCCCAATAGTTAGAATCAGCAACAGCATAAAGAGAGAATTGCTGAGTGACAGTGGAATAAATTCAACGAAATTGCAGAATGTTAATGTTATGCAATATTACATGGCATGAGTATTTCTTAGTACGAGAAACCTTTCCTTATTTACCTTAGGCCACTTTCCTAAGTTTCTTGGTGGATGCTGTCATTTCTGTAAGGAATTTTCTACACAGATATTGCACGACTCGGTGTCTCTAAATGTTGATTCCCCCCCCTTCTTTTACCTATTACGCTTGTCACAGGAGCCTCCAGCCTAAAAATCAACATAAATGAGTGTGCCTGGCAATATGTGCATGCACAGTCACACAGCCTCATCTGTGAATCTGTAGCAATTAATTATATTTATAGTGAAATATCTGCAGAACATTTGCATGTATGAATTATGTATTGGGCAAAAAGCAGTGCACTATAGTTTATGCATTTTTGTTCTCATGAGAGTCCCTTTTTAATTGTATGAGATGCTGTAAAGTAGAATAGATTTTTATTAATTTGTCTATCATCTTAATGATGAAATATCTTTTTAATTAAAGACATTCTTTTTTTCGTGTGTGTCTCTGAAATTACCTATTTACCCTGGTTTTAGCCTTACATTTTCCTGTCAATTGTCCGTTACTGTTCAATATATTTTTTGTTTAGTATTAAATTCTTCTAACAAACACCAAGAAAATAAACAAACAAAAATCATCAATGAATACAGGCCAGAGTTTAAGGCAATGAAGTATGCACGAAATAAGCATGATATGATTATCCTTCTTATTATGGTTATTACAATACATAATGAGCAGTGTCAGTCTGTTATCTTATCATTTTATTATTTTGTGGATTCACCCAAGAGTAAAATGTAAATGTAGTAGCTGAGAAGTAATGAGTCAATGGGCTGGGAAGCATGATAAAGAAATAATAAGAAGGTAGTATGCTGCAAAGACTACTCTCAGCTAGACTAATTGTATGCTCTGAAATTAATTATCTGCTACAAATATGACAGGTGGCTAAGTTAGCTATGAAAGAAAACAGAACAGAATATTCAGAAAACCTTTTTTTCTTGTTGGTGACAATACTGAATTAAAGCTTCTTATAGTAGAGTTAATTTGCTTGAGGCTCCTGTTCAGAGCTTATTCTTGGTTTTTCACGTATTGTCCTGAACAAGGATGCACCAAAATATAGCTTCAATTTTTTCTTCAGTTAGTGCCTGCATATGGAATGACTAACATTCAGTGTCAGTGTACAGCTATATTTTTCCAAAAAGCAACAAAAAATACCCAAGAAATAATAAGAAATCAGATAATTTGTTTAAAAAGTGATAAAATAGTTATTTCACAAAAAATGTTAATAGAATTTATTAAAAAAAAACCCAAACCACAACAAAAAAAACCCAAACAAATTCCTTAATGATCAAGTCAGAATTTATTGCAGCTCCTCATGGCATGTAACTATTACTTATATCTTGTGTGCCTATTGCTTGTGTAGAGCTTTGCAGCCCGGAGGAAGATTCCAAACATTAAAATCAAACTGATATAAATTAAATATTGTGTGAGTATTGCTCACTAAATATTCTCATCATTTACAGTAATCACAGAATTTTGACAGGGTTTTTTTTTTAACCATTAAAAAGTAATAATTATTATAGCACTTGAGAATGCTAAGATGAGGTTTTATTTTTCAGAAAATCACGATCAGCGCAACCACACACTCCAGTCTTCCTTAATTTGTTTTGCTGTAGGACAGTGCTCAGCCTGGAATTATCTTAGAGAGGAGGAGGGGGGGTTATATTATTCCTCAAGGTTCTGTTGCAGGAAGCATATTAACATTCATTGACCTTGCCGTGGTAATTTGTACTGATGAGCATCATTATAGGACTGGTATATTAAAGGAGCTTATTAGAGATAGGAAGCATCCTATGCTATTCAGAGACGTTATTACCATTTGAGATGTGGCTGTCATGGAGTGTTCACATACAGGAGACGTTTGGAACAGTGGAAAACTACTAGAATAAATTGGCTAAGTCGTCAGGTTACTGTAACTCGCAGCTCAACCTTTTAAAGATCGGATGAATAATCCTTTCCCGGTAAATAAATATCACGGTTTTCCAATTTTAACCACAGAACTACTTTCTTTTAGTGGATGAGTAAAAATTAAAGAGTATAGTGAATGAGGAATACACATTTGGGCGTAGAGTCACTCTGACCATAGAGATGCTGGCTGAAAATAGAACTGTGATTGCAGTATTCTAAATAGAGAGTCACCCTGCAAGCTCTTCTTAGGAGGTGCAACACATCTCATTACCACGTTTGGGAAGAAATATGTTGTTAACGGAGGATTTTCTTCTTGTATTGAGGCCATGAATATAATTATCACTTGATAATTTACAGCGTGCCAACTGTTTTACTGCATCTCGTAAGCAATAAAGCACTATAGGGAACATGAAGTTTGTGGCACCTGCAACTCATTAATAGGGCACTATCGGCAACAAAATGTTGAGTTATCATGTAGTGCCTGGCTCTATGCGAGCAGCATTTAGGAGTAATTGAGGGATGCTTGCATTGAGGACCACCGGCAACGTAATATCTTCAGAAGATGGAATATAGGAATCTTTACCAATTTATGAAGGGAAATTAATTTTCTACAAAAGCAGAGCATAGCTTCTCTGGTAAGTCACAGGAAGTTGTTTATCCTGATGGTCTTCTCTGTGTTCTCTCTTGTTTCTCATGTCCTGTACAGACTTCTACTAATAAGTGTTTACTGTTTCACCACAGATGAGAGCATTTAAAGGGAATCATTTCACTCATTTAAATAAACAGATACACAAAAGGAAACCTCTGCTTTTATTTCTCTACAGAATTAAAGTTTCCCTAAGACAAAGAAGTTATTCAGCTAAAACAACAGAGTATTTCAGCAGCTCTGTGGCAAATTTTTTGTTGGTAGATCCTTTCAGATCAGTGAGCTGGGCGGCACAACCACTCCCATCCAAGCAGTTGAGCTGCCTGACATACGTACGGTGTGCTCTACAGTCAGAGTACAAATAGCAGCTTTATTGCATATGCATTATAAGCACATCCACAAAAAGTGAATCCCGTGTGCTCCTGAACCGTCTGTGAGAAGAGGTCGCTCAAGAAATTGATGGAGGCCTGGTTGCCCTCTTCATTTGAGGTAACCCATGAGCTGGGCACACAGCAGGAGGGGGATCCTCGGGGAAAAGTAACTGTGTGAGATGAGCTGCCTTTTCTGAGACCGTCCTGTCGGCGCTCACAACGTGCACAAGAAGTTGTGGGATTCGAATGCAGGCAGAATACAGGGCAGTGTACGGAGGTAAAGAGGGAATACAACCTGGAGCAAGGAAACTGGTGATACCAAGACTGTGGGTAAATGGAAATAGGAATTAATAAATAGAAAGATTGGTTGAGCTAGGGACAAGAAGCTGGTAAGAGAAATACAGGCCTGGGAATCAGTTGACTAGTGAAGAATGACCTTAGGGCAGAACTGACCAAAAAAAGGATTCCTTCAGTGAGTAAACTGAAAATAGGAAGTATAAAGAATAGGAAAGCAATAAAACAGCTCAGGCAGGTTTGATAGCAGCCAAGAATAGGCCACTCAGCCTATATACAGCCAGAATATGCAGCCTATTGAGATAAGACTGACTGTACTGGGCTGATTGTCAGGTGATGGTTCAAAATGAGACCTGAAGGAGGGAGATAGGGAGACAGAGTAAAGAAAGATGTGAAAGAAAAGCCAGAACAAGAAAGCAGAACAAAAATCTGAATGAAGAAACTGAAAAGAGAGGAGAGAGGTGAGGCAAAAGAGCCTGGAATGAGACAGGTAGTACCAGAAGGGCTAGGAAACTATGGGACTAGTGCCAGAAATCAATGTCAGGAAAAATAGGTCTGGCTGAACGAAAAAGATGAAGGCTAGGATGAGAAATAAAGTGGATTGCTTGGATGTCTAAGTACATTGTGCTGGGACAGAGACTGAAATAGCAATAGAAATCCAGTGTATCTGTGTCCTGTTCTGGTACCCATTACTAGATGCTCCATGCAGGAGTCAGCATGAACCTGAAGGTTTTAATATCTCACCATTCCTCTCTTATTAGCAACATCTATGAATCCTCCTGAGCTACTCTCCCGCTCTGCCGCTGTCCCATTACTATCTAGTAGAGCACCCTGCTACCAGCCACGCCAGCTGAAGTAGCCGAACAGCGCATTAGAAAATTTGATCTCGTAATGACTTGTGTGCACAAGGAATAACAGTCTGTTGCCCAGGGATAAACTTTTATGTTTTTCTTTGTAAATTTAAAGATTTTCAAAGTTACATACACAAGAAGAGGAAAAGATTGTCTAAACCTCCATGCAGTTGTAACTGGTAGAGAATTAGCATCACAAATTTTTCTGTGCAACTTCTAAATCAGTAATTCTTCACCATAGTGTAAACTTTTCTGCTTTTAAGCAGCAAGCCATAGTAATGCTAAACATTAGAAGCACCTAATAAGACAGAAGTACTAAGTCTTATGTGTGCTCCCTGTAGCTAGTTTGTTCATGATTCACAAGTGCTCATATTGACTGAGTCATCCTAAAGCAGATAATCAGCAATCTCCCAGCTATTTCCCCTTCCCACCACCAAGGACTTTGTAGGCTTGAATTAACAGGAGGCTTTAGTTTTATAAGGATCAGTGTAAGCAGAAATTCATCTTGCTATGGACTAAGTAACCCACTGTTCAATGCTTTTCTGTGCTTTCTACTGAGAAACCAGCGCAGGCCTCCCTTTTCAGAATGAGGTGCTCAGTTTACAGCAACATCTTTGTACTCCAGCACTGAAGCCGATGCAGGCGTGTATTATACAGCAAGAGGCAATTAGAGTTAAGTGAAAAAAGAAGAGCCCCATATTTGTAACTCATGTTTGAAAACTGATCCAATTGAAGTCTGTTAAATTGACCCATTTTACACTACGCTAACCATGAATAGGGCTCTGGATAGACTTTTTGGGAGTGTGCCAGAGGAGGGACCACTGAATACACACTTTTACATATGAAGTGGCAAATAGCCCATAATGGGACTGAAGGAAAGAGTCCAAAGCCCAGCCTCCTACCTCTGTGTTAGTCAGAGAATACACTTTTTTTTTTCCTCCTTACACATTCGCTGCACAGTGCCAAATAATTTGGGACTTATGAAAACATATGCAAATTCTTACCTGAGACTGTTTTCTACTAATAAATTTATTCTGATTCTCCTTCTTTGCACACTTTCCTTCCTTTGTCTTTCTTATCATGAGGCAATCATAAGAAAACAGAAAAAAATTAAGATTGTGAATTATAACAGACTGATTACTATGGAGATGTGTTAACATCAACATGAAGCTAATCAAGATCAGAAAGCCCTTTCTGTGGATGTTTTGTGGTTTTTTTGTAAAAGTAATGACAAAATCAAAATGAGGAGCACAATTCATTTTTAAAATTACCCTGAATATACTGGATAAAGAATGAACATCCTGAACCAATAATCTGTAAAACTTCCCTTAAAAGAAAACCGCCATTTCACACAATTTGTCTTTTTCCCCACTGCAACGGAAAAAGATAACAATATAAAAATGAGCTTTTTTTTCCCCGCCTATATACAATCCTGTCTCAATCCTTTTTAACTGTTGAAAGAAAAGTAATTATTCTAGTTAAGACTAAGCATCTTGTGAGTTCTTTAATTGCACCTGGCGCGATAGGTCCGGTTCCGTCTCCCTTAGTAGTGATGCAGCATTTATCTCAGCGAGCCAAATTTATTCTGTGACTCATGTGTCTTCAGCAGAGTTATAATGGGAATTAGCTTGTTCCAATAGACTTAGCTGTTTCATAGGAATGCCACGTACTTTTATCATTTTAATTAATATTCCAAGACTAAACTCCAACTCTCAGCCCTCAAGCACTTTCTATTTAATTCATCATTTATTGCTGTTACAGTGTCTCTTCTGACGCAGTCCATCATTCAGATTACTGTTCTCAACAACGTTTTATAAATTGCCCCATTTCCTAAATAACAATGACTATTTTTCTTAGTTACACCTTAGAAGAGAAGCCGTCACATAGAAACGTTTTCCACCTTTTTCTTAGCACAAAGGTATGAGAATCTCTCTCCTTTCTGGACCAAAAAAAATCAGCTTTGAGATTTCTTCCTAACACTGCTTCAGAAGTCGCACTGCAGCAGCTTAAGGAGGAATAGAATTTTTCTTTTATCACAGCAATGAATCAGGGCTGCTTGTAATGTTTGCTTCAAAGCAGCAAAGAACTCTTGGGTTGAATTATATGAAATCTATCACTGAAGAAAGCAAGGCAGCAACAAAATTCAGGGCGCTAGAAGGAGAATACTATTTCAGTGATGGCGTTTGGAATAACTATTTTCTAATTTTCCTGCTAATTTCTCTAACCTTACCATCTCGGGGCAAAAGAGATAGTTTTCACTTCCAGAGATGGAATGTCAAGGCCAAACCTTTAGATTTCCTGTGCTTTAAAGAGGAGAAACCTCAACATTTTTTGAGATCCATGCAAAAATACTCTCAGCCACTGGTTAGATACATGAATAGCTGCTTCATGTCACAACTTGGCTTTGCCAGTTTCCAGGCATAGGGAGCCACAGTAAAGTGCCATAAATGTGGGTAAGCCTTTGATAAGATTTAGATATAAGAGTATCATGAGACAAACCGCAATATCGGTATTTGCAAGGCCTGATCTATTAAGATTCTTGTGTTTCCTTGTCATAATAAACATCTCCAAGTGTTTAGCAGTAAGATAACACCACCTTTTTCTATCCTGCCTCTCCTCTGCCTCCAGAAGAGACAATTGTGATAGATTCCTCTTCTATCCGTTTTCTTGCCTTTAAGTAGGATAAATCTGTTTAGACCCTGAGGTTAATCAAGATCAAAAATTCAGGAGAACTTTAACATAGAAGAGTAGTTAGAAGGTACTATGAAGAACAAGAGTTACTCTCCCCCTTTTAGATATATCCAAACACAAAACCTCAGAATATTCCACCAAAGAGAAGAGAAAACATCAGCTAAGCTAATACTCTGCAGCACATCTTGTGTTGGTTGCCTACACAGCATCCCCCAGGCTGCAGTCTGGGTGGGCTTAGACTCAGGAGCACTGATCGCAGCAAAGGCTTTTCTATCTACTTACTCTCATTGTACTCTATACACTAACGTAAATCTTTTCCAAAACAATATCTGAATTGTGCAGTCATAAATGCACAGGCTGGCAAATCTTCTCAGCTGCATTAATCACTTCAATTGCATGTCTGAAAATTGTGTTTGGATGAAAACATTTACATGTCTCGGTCTTAAACTGTGTGCCTTACGGCAGCCGTTGAAAATTCCAGCCCCAAATATTCTTGTTGGATACACCCTACTTGATTCCGACTGCATATCAATAAAATCCTCAGAAGGAAAACTGCAAGGATGAGAACAGCCAACTACTTTTTCAAACACAGAAGATTCAGAGATAACCATTGCTTCATCAGTCTCAGGTTGTAAAGGTACTTCCCACCGCCGACTGTGCTGATGGCTGTTAGGATGGATTATTGTTCCAGCTGCTAATTGGCAGCTGGATTTGAACACTCAAATAGCTTTGCGATTGGCTGCCCTCGAGTTATTACACAAATTGATAAAATACACCCATGTGGTAGGGCTGCAGTAACATGAAACTCATTTTTTAGCAATACAGCAGACTCCCTCCTGCATTTATCTTGCTGCTTTGCAGTTCTGAAGGAGTAAAACAGGACACAGAACAGGAGGGAAATGCCCAGAGTGTCTGGAAAGGCTCTCATTTAAATCTTTGCATGTATCCAAGCGGTGAACATTAAGAAGGGTTGGGGAATGTGTTCTCCTTGGACTGAATGCTAATTTAAACTTTCACTGTGATCTGATATGCTTTAAAATGCAGCAAATCCCTTATTTATGAGTATAAAGGCCATGAAAGGGCTTTGGAATCTAACCCTAGGGGGCTCTTCAAGTGCATGAACCCAGCAATGTTTAACACTTACTCTTGAACAGTTGCTTGGAAAGGATAGAGAGAAATACCTGGTAGACACCCTCTTTTCTGAACAGTTGGGAAAGCTTCTTGCATGGAACAAACAAAACAGTTTTTTTAAGAAAATGCTTTTTGGCACTGTAGCTATTGCACTTGCGTATTTAGAATTCACATTTCTAGAAGAGAGCTGTTGCATACATTTTTTATGACATAATCTCTCATATAAATGCAGGGTTTGGAATGCTGACAGCCCAATAAAGAGACCTTGCTGTATTTGAGGAACAAATAACGTTTCTCATCAGGTCTCATATCAAAAAAAGTTATTAAATGTCTCCTTTGATTTTTGGGATGTGGTTATTCCCAAGGAAGTGCGTAACACTGGCAATGAGACAGTATACAAATATAAAAATAAGATGGATTCTAAAAACTACAAGCAATTAAAATACAGTGTATTCTACAAATAAGATTTGAAATATGTTCCGTGCAAAACAAGCGTAATAAATTAATTCTGTTAAGCTCTTGCAGAGTCAGATAAGGTGCCCTGGGATCAATAGTTATACTTGTGTAAATCTTGATTAGAAATTGCTCCATTGATTTATATCTTGCTCCTGAAAGTGGTTGTGTTGCTGCTAATAGGACTACAAAAGAGTCCTTTCATAAAACTCAGGCGATCCTTTGGGATGATATAAGACACCAGTATGGGGTGTTCCCAGCAGTCTGCCTTCCTTCCTCCCCTCCTCCACTGCCCAAGATTGGCATCCAGACCAGCCTCAATAAAAAATAGACGCTGCATTTTCATCCCCAAGGTTCACAGTCAGAAATATTAGCATCAGTTGCCTTTGGTCTTGGGTTAGAATAACCCAATGCCAAATAGCGAATGCAGAGAAGACTTGCAGGCTGATGTGCAACAGGTAATTGTTTTTACCCTCTTTGTTCCAGTGGACAGTACTCCCCCCAGCACAGGGACAGACTGTTGCTGGGACTGAGAAACACTCAAAACATTCTCCCTGCAGGAAACCCCTGCAGGGCTTGTCTGCAGGCATCCCAAGATTTGTAGTTCTTGACAAACTCCAGTATTCACTAGGGCAGCGTTGCTCTGACTCTTCCTGAAACTACGAAGCGTGCAAGCGCTACCATGGCTGCTTATTTTCATTAGTGCTTCCTTTTGGAAAAATAAAATAAAGCATCCTGACAACGCACAACTGCGCAGCACGTTCAGACACATCTAATTAGAAGCTGCCTCACGCTTATTTCTAAAACACTTTGTTGAAAAATAAAGTTAATATCTGATCTAAATCCAGACTACGTGTTACAGGCTGTTTGAAAAGGGAACACCTTTCTTTCCTCTTAATGCAAGCTATCGAGTTGCTACTGTTTTCACCTGAAAGCCTTAACAAGGCTAAGGAGCTATTGGTACCTATTCAAGTTTTTTGACATCTCCAGTAAAGTAAATATTCAGTGCCATTTAAGCCCAATCTCTTTGTGGGCCTGGTCCCTCCTGAGCAAATAAACCAAACCAGCAAGCTATACCTTTCTCACACAGAGTGCTTTCATGTGGAGTTCTTGTTCTCTTTTTTGCCCTGACAACTTACAAGTGAGGTCACTGATAAGTCACTGAGGACGACGAGCAACTCCAAGTCTGTTTAGGGGCTTGATAACTCTGTCCTGTTCCATGAAACTAGATATATACACTCCGGTCCAGTCCAAGAACTGAAGCTAATATCCCAAACGTGATACAGTAGTTTCATCAGCTGAACTAATTATCAAAACCATCTTTTGTGTCATACCCACTAGTTTTCACCCACTAGTGAAAATCAGTTTTGTAGCCAACAAGCATATGCAGAATTATACAAAAAGGAGCATTGTACCAAACGATTTCTACGTTGAAAAATATACAGATACGGAACGTGAGTATTGCCACACCGTGTAAGATTGGTGGTCCAGTGCTTCAGCTATCCCATCTTAGTGCTTAGTACTTCGTCATCTCAAGTAATGACGAACAACTCCTGGAATGAACAATTGTGGACTTGACCATGAGAAAAAAAAATAAAAATCATCATAATTCTCCCTTAGTAAGATGGTTCTGTCTAGGGGACCAGGAGAAAGTTAAAAAGTTCAGGGTCTAAAACATTTTGTAAATTTGTATGGAGATTGAAAATGAAACAAATGACGAGAGGAGAAAAAAAGCCTGATGTTTATACTGCCTGGAGAGACAAGGATTCATCCTCACCACTCAGTGAAGTAGCAAGCAAAGAGACTAGTGCTCATTCTGAATATAAGCTGGCTTATCTGCACGGCACAGTAAAATAACCATGAAGTGATATCAGCTAGGATCCCATAATGGGTACAATTATAAAAAAGGAGAGCTAGACAGCAGGGGCACAGCACCACCTGCCATCTTGCTCCCTCAAGTTGAGCTGGCTCAGTTATCTTCAGTTTTGTAAAGAAGAAATACACGGCAAAAGAAGTGTAAAACCATCCCATTCACATTATCTGAGTCACAGAACTTCCAAAATAAGATTAAAACTCAAGGCCTGGATGAGCCATAAATCTTGAGGACGCTTGAAACTGTTGTGCAAGAGAATGTGAATAACTGGCTTTAGCTTTACAATTACTAGTAACAGAAGCTACAGTCACGTTACAGTCTTACAGTGTGTTACACTGATTATTGTCGGAACTTTGCTTTTTGTTATAATGTCCTCTTCTGAAACCCCCTTACAAATCAAAATAAAAGTTTTATTCAATTAGTATATATTGTAAACGGTTGCAGCTTCTCTAAGAATTATATGCATTTTGACCATGCCAAAATTTGGCCAAAGACTGAAGTCTTCTGTATGGCTAGAGATGATTTTCTCTATAAGAAGACCAGGTGTGTGGGGAAATAAGCTATTTAAGGGAAAGGTCATGGGCAGAAAAGAAGTGAATATTAATAAATAATATTAGCCGTGGTAGTAGAAGAGTGTCTTCAGCCTTCAGTAGAATAACATTCTGGAGCAGCACTCTGCTAGGAGTTACTACTCTGCCGTTCTGCAGGTAGAAGTAGATGTGTTTCTGCAGGGCAGCGTGTGATGTGACTGATGGCAGTACAAGGTTGGGCTCAATATCTTCGGAATCTCTTTTTCATCTCGCGTTCCTACATTTCCTCCTCTCATATCGAAGAGGAACAGTGCATTTATCTGCCTCCTGAGGTGAAGCATAGGTTGAATCGGTTTCTTTAGTTCTTTGGCATCTTGTAGTTTCTGGAGAGAAAGATACAGTAGATAGTCCCTATCCAAAATCACTTGAGCATCAGTGGAAAGATTTTTGTGACATTCAATCGATTGCACATTAAGCCCTTGGCACAAAGCAGGGGGGGATCCAACCTGTGCTATGCAGATTATTTCCAGGTAGTAAGTGAATTAAGGTACCCACAGTTTATCCTGTCTACAGCTTCTGGGAAGAGAAGCTTCTTCTAAAGTGTCTTGAGAGAATTCAGCCTTAGAGAGATTGGGAAGTCTTGCTGGAGATGCTTGAGTTTAAGGGAAGGTCCTGCATCTGGGTTGGGCCAATCCCAGGCACAATTACAAACTTGGTACAGAGTGAGTTGAGAGTAGCCCTGCAGAGAAGGACTTGGGGGTGTTGATGGATGAGAAGCTCAACATGAGCCGGCAGTGCGCTCATGCAGCCCAGGCGGCCACCCCTGTCCCAGGCCGCATCAAGAGGAGTGTGGCCAGCAGATCAAGAGGTGTGATTCTCCCCTTTTACTCTGCTCTTGTGAGACCCCACCTCAAATACTGCATCCAGTTCTGGTGTCCCCACCACAAGAGAGATATAGATCTGTCAGAATGAGTCCAGAGGAGGCCACAAAGATGATCCAGGGGTTGAAGCACCTCTGCTACGAGGATACACTGAGCGAGCTGGGATTGTTCAGCCTGGAGAAGAGAAGACTCCGAGGGGACTTTATAACTGCCTTCCAATACCTGAAGGGAACCTACAGGAAGGCTGGAGAGAGGCTTTTCACAAGAGTCTCCAGCAATAGGACAAAGGGAAATGGTTTTAAGTTGAAGGAGAATAGGTTTCGATTGGATCTTAGGAGGAAGTTCTTCAATACGAGGGTGGTGAGACTCTGGAATAGATTGCCCAGAGAAGCTGTGGATGCCTCCTTCCTGGAGGTGTTCAAGGCCAAGTTGGATGAGGCCTTGAGCAACCNGTTGGATGAGGCCTTGAGCAACCTGGTCTGGTTGAGAAGTGTTCCTGCCCATGGCAGGGAGGTTGGAT
>VWZK01016469.1:125046-145508 GCA_013396935.1 Baryphthengus martii | reverse complement strand
AAATGTTTTCTGACATTAGTGTTCATACAGCAACAATGAAAATCATTTATGTGTTCAACCACGTTTTAGTTCCCAGAACATTGATTTGGATTACAGCTGGGACTGTGCATTTGCTCGACACGTACTTAGTTTCATGTTACTTATCTAACAAGTTGGATACTTCCTGTAAACCCCTTGACAGTATTAGACAAACAGTTGAGATTCTGTCATCATTGTTGAACTTCCATTATAACAGCAAATTAAAAGCAAGTGCTGGGCTAGAACAGTCTCTTCTGAATTTAGTAAGGTTTTAAAGCAATTCACTATCGTATAATCATTCTGCTCCCACCTCAGACTCCGCCTGCTCTTCTCAAAGATGGTCCAGGTGGCTAATCATGAGCTGCTGAACGAGTCCATAATCTTTCCTCTCTGGGTAACCTGGACACATCTTGGATATGCACTCACAAAACAATTTCTCAAAAGTCAACGTATCATTAATAACACGGTATGTGATAGGTTGGCATAATATTATGAAAGAGACTTAGTTAACAGGAAAAGGAAAAAAAAAAAATACTATCTTCTGAAAGCTTTGTGCTCATCCTATGCAGCCTTACCCCATCTTTTCTGAGTCTATTATGAGCAGAACAGACTCTCACTAAGATCCAGCTTTCTCTAGTTCTCAGTGTCAGGCTAGGTAGCAGAGGCTGTTTTCTAAATTGTGAACTGAGAGATAACAGTGCAGTCAGCCAAAAAAAGGCAACTCGTGCCTTTCAGCAGCCTGCCTGCTACTTGCTATGGTTTTGCCACATTCTGTTCACACTGGATGGATATATTATTGTTTTCAGCTATGAGGTAATTTCCCACAGTTCTTTTGTTCAGAAGTAAATTGCGTGTTATGATAAGACTAATATAAAATACATATGGGTAATCGATCAAATTGGCATTGCCAATTCTATCGCCAAAGTTAGTTGAGCTAACAGTTTGCATTTATGCTGAAGCATATACTCTTTTCAGGTGAGCAAAAGTCTTGGGAACTGAAACCAGTCTCTCAAAGAACAGTCTCAAGGAAGGTCACAGAACAAATGGAATCCCACAAAATTTGTACTTTTAAAATAAATACATCTAGTATGAATATAAATCAAAGAAATTCTATTATTAATAAGAGCAAGTCTACTTACAGAAACTAAATGAAAAATAAGACCAACTGAGCACATAGTGTGCATTTTTTATACACAATCAAAATGTTCCATCTCCTTTCTTCATAGTCCAAGATTAGTGCTTAAATGACACTGCAAATAATAAGGTCTCTTGTAGAATTGTGCGGTATGAGTGTTTAAAACACAAAAAAGTTATTAGTGAGACAGATGCATCAACAAAATTACCCTGTTTTATAATAACTTCAGTTGAACTCATTCAAAAAGGATCAATAAGTGTTTCATTTATTTTTCTGGTATTCTGTGCAAGCAGGATTTTGTTAATACATTGTTTTGGTTGGCAAAAATCACATTCGGTAATATTGAATAATTTCATTGATAGACTCCTATTTTCAAAACCCAGGGAAAAGGTCACACAGGTTTCTATTTGTTTTCTAAATCCCTTGAAAAAGTAAATCTATACTAGAAGCTATTACTTTTCAAACATGAAATCTTTTTTAAAAGGAAATGGAGTTAGAAAAAAGGCTGAAGCATTGTTTTCATATTTATTAAAAAGATTCATACCTGCAAACATATTTTAACCCTTTCAACACCTTATAACTTGGCTGACCTTTTCCAGTATTTCATTTTATTTTTCTGGTCTGTAAAACTGCCAGAACATCAGAAAATAATCTTTAATTATGTGCAATCATAATAGAAATCAATGCAGCATGTTGTGAGGAATAAAAACCCAAAAGAAGTACCAGAAAACAACATTATAGTTTTGTTTTTAACTTGTTGCACTATTTCGAATATCACTGCAGAGCAAGACTGTCAAGGATGATGTATTGTTCTTCACCTTTCTGACTGTAACCATAGTAATTCATACACTCCAAAACCTTCTTGCTTAAACAAATAAAACAAAGAGTAATAATCCTGAGATAGTGATTGATCAGGAGTTCTAAAATAAAGTGTTAGCTACAGAAAAACATATTCCGAGTTTGTTTACAGAAAAAATGGTGATCTGAATCTAGTCTTTAATAACACAAACCCCTTCAAAAAACCTTGAATGTCAGTTAGGAGCTATAGGGCTGGAGAGCTAGAACTGTGTTCTCTCTATTCTGTAACATGACTAAAATAGCCTAATTAGGTTGCAAACCTATAAAATCATGGTTTAAACCAGAGTTCTGCCATACCAAGCAGAGAAGAGGTTAACTGAACAAAGCATGTTCACCTATGGGAGAAATAATACAATTGTTTTAGCAGTGTAGCAGTTTAAAACTACAGATGTGTTTACTCTTCACTTAACTCTGTCTTTCATCCAAAGATTAGTCTAGTAATATAGCTATCCTGAGGTCACATTTTTCTCCAGCATCCTTCTGCATATCGTATCCAGGAGATTCATAATTTGTACTCTGTTATGGCCTGGTACAAGGTGTGTCTGGAGATTGGTACCTGGCTGAGAACGTGTATCTGAACTACTAGTTCATCAGATTATTAAAACTTTTATATTAATTCTTAAAACTTTATTTTCTAAATTATTAGAGCAGAAGACATAATTTGGGATGATGAGGAATCTACCTATAAATGCCATTAATATTTCTATAAATGTATCAATAGAGAGTCACCATCCTTTCAAATAGGTTGTGATGGATAGGGTGGCTGAAGGATATTATGCCAAACTATTTTCCTCTAGTTCCTTTGTAAAATATTGGGATTTATGTTCAAAATTTCAGAGCACTAGTAATTCCTCATTAAAAATCATCTAATACTCTTAAAAAAACCCAGACTTTTTAAATTGGGGAATAAGAACTGGGCTTGAGGGTAGGGCAATCCAATTTGAAAGAAAGATAGAAATAACCATAAATATGGTTATATAGTATGCTGAAGAGACAGAAAAATACAAAATACTGGTACTAGTCACACCAAGGAAGGCTTAAGGATTGAAACTAAGCAAGATGGTGAATTTTAAAGCTAGAGTGAGTTTTCTTCTTCTTATCTGCTATTACAATCCAGAGGTAAATTCTCTTTACAGAGGCAGTGCATGAGGTGCAAATAGCTATTCCTGCTTCAAAGACAACCTTCCCTCTCCCAAACGCCTATGTATCTAGCTTATATAATACCAATAATATATGAAGCAGGACTGAGGCTTTACCATTTAACATTTTAAGATGCTAAAATTATAGTACTGCAAATTGAAAGTTTCAATACTTCTACATAGATGTTGATAATATCAGAACTAATTTTGAGAGTAGGGCAGTCCAATTTGAAAGAAAGTTATAAATAACCATATTTATGGTTGTTTGTTTTATGGTATGCTGAAAAGACAGAAAAATACAAAATACTCGATTAATTATTTAAATAATTAAATAATACAAAATACACTTGCTTAAATAACGTTAGAGGTGTGCAAACTCTCACTAGACATGTTCTAGCACATCTAAACATCGTTCAACTGTCTAGCACCTATCCTGTTAGTTATCAGCCTCTTATGCAGTATCTTTTGCTTTATTGCCGAAACAATACACTGATTTAGCACGTTAGGCACACTTTCCACATCAGTTCTTCTGGGAAATATAATGATATACACAGCGCTTACCCAGTGTGAAGGAAATAAATACCCTAAAAGGATGAACTCTACCCATATAATTATTTCTGATGTTTATTGCTACAGTACACTCCTAATGCTTAAGAAAAACTTGGTGAGATAAGAGATTTTCAGATTATAGAATGAGGTACAGATGAGAAACTTTGCATGATAATTTATAAAGCTACATTGCTTAAAGAGTGAAATGATGGTTTGGCAACAGCTACACTAGGCCAACACAGTAAGACAGAAATTATGTTTCAAAAAACACTGACTTTCAGAATGAGGACCACTGAGAGAGTCTCTCATGAAAGTTTCTATTGAAAAAACTGGAAAAAAAAAGAAAAAAGACAGACACCTATACATTTGAAATACCTAGGATTCAAATATGATGTACTGTGTATTAAATACACAGCACTAACCACAGCATTAAACATGTTTCTTGCTTCAGAAGACCCTTCTTTGGAAACTGGTTCATGCAGACATCAGTGAGAATCCAAATATGCTACCCTATATTAGCATCCAGGCAGTTTATTAATCCTACTGAGCATGCTTGTCACACACTGGAAACAACCATTTTTTTTTTTAGCTGGATTTGGCAGCACACTTCATTATGTAGGAAGAAGAGCCCTCAGATGAGCAACGCACTGAGTACACCTGGAAATATTATAGATTGGTGAGAAACCGCTACAGTGATATCTTATGGATTTTGGTCTATTGGATCACAGATTTCAGTCAGTAAAAGGAACTGAAGTAGTTTTGGACAGGTTATCTAGTGCTTCATTATAGCCTTTTCACATCATTTTTCCTGTTCCACATTTATCAAACATTTTAATAGTTGTCCAGACTTAGCCAAATTTAAAAAATTTTCCTTGTGTTGTGTCATAAGCAGAAATGAGCTGGCCTCTCTAGAACTAATTTCTAGCAAATTCAAAAGTTACTGTAAAAAGCATTATCGCCAACATGTCTGGTTTTGTTTCTTGATGAGCTACAGATATGTTTCTTAATTCAAGCTGCAAGAAAATAAGAAGGTGAAAGGAAAGAAAAGAAAATGAGAAAAGGAGTCAATGAAATGCTGAAAAATTTGGTTTAGGAACACGGTTTTAAAGACATAGATCCTCTGGAGTGATATTGCAGATGGTGGAGATAAGAGTATCAATGTCAGAGCTGAAGCAGGTGTATTACTGCAGTAGACATACTATCTTTCATAATTGTTAGAGAGTCATCTTGCTGCCCAGCTTAATGTGAGAAATATACTCTAAATATTGAATGGAAAGGCTGAAATCCTGACTCAGCTTCCATTCACTCCTGGATACAGTAGACATTCCCCAGGGTTCTGTACAGCCTCAGAAAAGGGGTACTGACTTGAAAAAGGAAATTAGAAGTTCCAGGATCAGCCATTCAGTAGAATTAAAACTGCTCTGCTCCAGATTACTTACTGATACTAAATGTCTTCATTTGTGTGATACCCCAGGCTGATATCTTGGGCTGGTTTATAGATACTCTGTGATTTTGCTGCTTAAGGTATCACCTAGAGTTAAAACGGGTGCCCAGCTCCTTGGAAAATCAAGACTGTGAAGTAACAACTGTCAGAAATTGATCAGGCCAAATTAATTGGCACTTCTGAAAATGTGCCTCTTCATTTTCTTGATGCGATTAATATTTGGTCTTTGTTGGAAAGGAAAAATTGAACCCTGACATAAATATCGAAGCAGAGGCAGTAGGAGTAAGACTGGCAGATAAAAATAGACACAACAAAAGTAACTTTTCCTTTATTTGTCGGTAGGGGCTATTGGCCATGCTTAAAATTCACTCTACATTTATCTAATTATATTTTAGTGAAGCTTTCTAATAAACAAATAAGCTCATGGAAGCAACAGAAAAAAACCTATTTTAAACAGCTTATATTAATAAGTAAACTAATCTAAGGGGTTTTTTTAACACTATAATTCGATATGACTGGGAATACTGTATAAGCAGTTCAGTGAATCTGATACATCAGAAGAAAAAAAAACATCAGAGGCACAATTGCTTTTGATCTCTCGGAAGAGGGTTCTTTGAGAGTCAGTGTTTTCTCAGCTCAAACCAGAGGAACAGTTCCCGTAAGTAGCAACCTTGATAATCCAAGCCACAGAGCTATAGGAGTGTGAATGGGCACTTGAAAGAAAGAATCCTTTTCAAACTTCCCTACACATGCAGTCAGTATACAGTCTGACCCTAACTGCTTTTTGAGTGGATTTCCATTTATCATGGGAAAGAGATAGCTCAAAAAAAAAAAAAAAAAAAGAAATTAAGATAAAACTCTTTCTCAAACCTTGTGTTGGAGGAGAAAAATTGCCTTTCTTCCAGTTCTACAGCTATAAATTTATAAAGTTATCAGCTTCTTTATAGCACCTCAATCATAATTAAAATTACCACTAGGATAAAATTAATGTATACACAGCTAGAATAAAAAATAAGCTTTATTTGACACAACTCTTACAGTGTTGTTGAAAAATAATCTGCAATTTTTAAAAAATATCTGTCCTCTACTATTAATAAACTTGACCGTTAATCTAGAAATCCTACTGCAATTCCTTGGAGGGAAAAAGAACAGATAAGATAAGTAGGCCTACATATATGCAAATAATTAGACATGGTCATCTAGTTTTACTACTAATTTCTGGATCTCTCTGATCATGATGCCAAGACACAAGGTATTCTAATCTTCTAGCAGAATGGTGGACTGTTTGCAATCCTTTTGAGCAGCAGAGGAAGTGAATATTTGAACAGTTTACATACATATACATAAAAATGTGGAACACAGTCTATCTATAAAAGATTAAAATGAACAAGTATTTTCCTTTTCTTCATATTATTCTATTTGCACTGCAATCTAGTTTCACTTTGGCACACAGGTAGATGCTAATAAGATGAGAATCAGTTTCTATAATCAGAATTTCTCATGATAAAAAACTGAAAAGAAATTGGAGATGGAAAATCTGTGTCTTTTTATTTTGTGTGTTACCTCTTCCAACACTTGGGTTTAGCTTTCCATGAGTTTCTTCTAGCCCAACAGAGCTCACCACCTCAAAATTGACATTTCACAGAATCACAGAATGTTAGAGGTTAGAAGGGACCTCTGGAGATCATCTAGTCCAATCTCCCTGCCAAAGCAGGTTTGCCCAGATCAGGTTGCACAGGAACACGTCCAGATGGGTTTTGAAAGTCTCCAGAGAAGGAAACTTCACACCCTCTCTGAGCAGGATCTTTAAGTGGAACTTGCTGTGTTCTACTTTGTGCCCATTGTCCCTTGTCCTATCACTGGACACCACTGGAAAGAGACTGACCCTATCCTCTTGATACCTACCTTTTAGACATTGATAAGCATTGATAAGATTCCCTCCCAATCTTCTCCAGTCCAAACAGGCTCAGCTCTCTCAGCCTTTTCTTGTAAGACAGATGTTCCAGTCCCCTAATTAAATGTGTAACCCTCTGTTGCAATCTCTCCGGTAGTTCCCCATCCCTCTCAAACTGGGGAGCCCAGAACTGGACACAGTACTCTAGATGTGGTTTCAGAAAGGCAGAGCAGAGGAGGAGGAGAACTTCCCTCGACGTGTTGGTCATCCTCTTCTTAAAGCACTCAAAGATACTGTAGACTCTACCCCTAATCCTTGCTCAAACCATTAATAAGAGGTGGCAGATGACTGCCAAGGACACACGAGAGAGTCAGTATGAGCTCCTGCAGGGCTGGAAGCAGGCATCAGGGCAGGGCCTGAGCCTCCACACAGCACTCAAGCCCAGAGGTGGACACTCCAGACAGGGTTTCCTGCATCTTTTCCTCACTTGGCTAAGCTGATTATAGCGTATCTAGTGGTGGCAAACACAGGGAATATATATTCTGTACTACAGTATTCATGTTTTTATTAATCACAAAAAAAAGTTAATAATGTAAATAAATAAATAAATTGCCTATCCCACAGCAGTTTCCTTTTCAAACATAAATCCTGTTCCATTGACAAGAGCTGCACCAAGATTCTGCTTAAAGAAAGGGGATAGAAACACGTCTGCAGTATTACTGTGAAAATATCGGCTCTCCACATAACTGATACAGAAGTGGTTGAAAAACTGCACTCTGTGCAGAATCTTGTTATTTCACTTTTATTTTGGCAGGCATCGCCATTACTATTCAACTTTATCATAAAGCACTCAATTCTTCCAGTATTAAGATTCATCTCTCTCTCAGCTGCTATGGAAATGTCTCCATTCAAAATAACTTTGGACATGGCTGACAAGCTGCTAGAAAGCTGAAATGCTGGAGTTTTTTTCACTGGCATACTTTTTGAAGTATGTGTTGCAGTCTACCTTCATCCTTAATCTGTTGTGCTAATCAAGGATTTTATTTTTTTTTTCGGGACTAACTTTATGAAGCTAAAAGCAACTCTTTCACAGAATTTTATTGGCATGGAGAAGATACATATTTTACTTAGCTTGGGATGAAAGTCAGATATAGTGACATAAAGTAAAGGTAGATCTACAATATGGTTGCAGAAAGGTAGCTCTGAGCATAGCCCATGTTCTTGGGCTAGGTCAGAACTCTAAAAATTTCTCTCTCAGCAGAGCAGTTCTATGTCGGCATGAAAACAAAAACCATTTCCTATACTGGCCCTAAGTTAGACTCGGGAGAATGTGGGAAAGAGAGTGCTCAAGTAATCCAGAAAGGCTTTGATTTAAAGCTTTTAATTCCTGCCGCTCATCCCACAGATCCCTGACAGATGATATTTTAGCTTAGAAATTTGAAGAGCAGCCATGGGGAGCTGCATCATGCATCTGGAAAGAGATTCTGCCTTTCTGAACTCAGCTCCTTCTCCATGTTAGCTAGGCATGGTCTGATTATACATGCTCTCTTGAAGATGAAATCAGACATCCTTTAAAGGAGGGTTGAGCAGACAGCTTTCACAAATCATTTCTTCTGGCTCTTCAAATGCTGCCATTTCAGAAAGATGCTATGAGAGACGGTGTTTTTTAATTTGTTCAAAATAAATCAGTAATATGCAAACTGGTAAACTAGAATGAGAGTCCCTGCCTAGTGCAAGGTTATGGATGATGCCAGAAACACAAAACATGCTGACACCGGTGGGTCTGCTAGTCATGCAAGTGTGACTTTTTGAAAAGGAGCATGCAACTCTATGACACTTCAATGGCACTGCTAGAGCTGTTTGAAAATAAGAGTAAGCTTTTTTTTTTTTCCTGAAAAGTGATACCTCTGAAAATGGTACCACTGAAACCATACTGACGCCAGTTTCTGTCCCTCTACTTCCTAAGGCAGAAAGGCTCAGCTTCTGCAAAAATGTAACCCACATAACACACCTTCTAAATAAAGTATTTTATCAGCTGAAATATCTTATTGAATGTGACTCAGATGGTCATATGAGGCAGTGGATGTTACTGAAATTTTATTACCTGATGATATTTAAAACTAAATTGGTCCAATAGATGAAAGCTTATTGTACATGATGGAATGGAGTAATATCCTGTATCCTAGTCATGTACTCTTCTAAGGACACTGTAGATATTAGAACAGACATTCTGAATTTGAAAATACTAAAGAAATTACATGAAAAAAAACCCACAACTTTTTCACAATGGCTTTGAAGAAATTATGCAGGCAAGAAAAAGGAGATCTCGTTCCCATCAGTTCCTGGATCAGAAACCTGAAAATGTCTGTGACTTCTAGCTGGCAGTTTTGGTTGTTGGTTTGTTGGGTTTTTTTTCAATAAAAATTGAGTCTGCACATAACAGAATGATCTGTATGCAGGGTATGCTGTTAATTGCTGCTATTCATCACCAATAACACAGATGGATCTGCAGATTTAAGTTATGAAACATATGGCTTTACTAAGGAAGAAATGACAGCTGAGCTAAGTATCTTTGACAGAGCAACTCCAGGAAAAGAATAAAAAGTTAGTTGCTTTGAAAATTGCCTTGCTTTCTTCAAAGTCTACACTCTTCACTTCACCCTCTGTCATCTTAATATCCGTGAGCTCTGTTTCATGTAAGAAGTTTTTCATGTCTTTGTAACTTTCAAAATTATATGAGATACATGGCCAGGAGCAACAGCCAGGATTAGCATTACTGAGCACAGAACATGCTATTTCTTTCAAGTCAGAGAAACCAATTGCTTTTATTACATTAAAAACTGACCGTAGATTGTATCTCCTTTTCCATTACTTTTAGCCTTTCTTTTAAAACTATTAGTAGTGTATAATTTCATTAAGGTCCAGCTTGTCTCCTTAATGGAAAGCTTTCAACTGCTTCTGATTTGGAAAATTTTTAAAAGCCCTAGCTAGGGCAAATTACGCTTAGCTTTACCAGTCACTGAAGCTATAGTTTTGGGGAAATATCTCTGACACATAAATACACAACTTTTAAAACTCCTAGTTAATTTTGATAGTCCTCTTAGCCTGAAAATTAAGAAGAGGTGCCACTCTCTTCATGCAGTAAAGAGAGCAGAAATTTTATGCAAGTTATCTTCATTTAGGTTAATTGATACAGAGCACATATTGTAGTTTTTCTTTTTTGCACAGAGACTGACATATGTTCTGTTTCGATGCTACATTCAGTTAGGTAATCATGGTTCACGCTGTTGTTTATACAACAGTAGCGATTAAGGCTGCAAACCGTAAAAATAGGAAAGATCTGTGCTATTGGATATCAGCTGTATATGAAGCTTTAAAATGGAATGATGATTTTGGAACATGAAAACACTAAGACATCATTTGTAGCAGGATGTTTCCTAATGGGAGAAAGTGTGTGAGGACTTCTGAGGAAGTTCAGAGGCTAAAATAAAACAAATATCTGGTTCTGGTTTTACCCTCTCTTTTGTACAAGTCCTTTATACAAATCTTGTACTTCTACAATGTTTTATATATGTGCTCCAGGTATGTTATGGTTTCTGCTGTAATATAAGGAATAAAAAGACCTTGTTATTCTAATTAGTATTACAAACCTTGAGAACTCTGTGGAATTAATTTTATTTAATCCAGTATATACATGGATTTCAAATGAAGCTATCATCTAGATGTCTACGACTAACTATAATAGCTATTAGAAATGTTATTACAACTTGATTACAAATGAAGGACAACTAGGAGTTTATTTTTTATTGGATACTTTTACAGTGTTTTGGATAGGATATAGACATGTATCTTAGCAACCTTTTTTAAAGAAGAGACATTCATTTTTAAAGTTCACAAAAATCTTGTGCTCAAGCCATAGAAGTCTGAGTCTCAGCCAGCTATTAATTTGATAGAACTATTCTTCTAGAAAGTCATTACAGTTTTGCACTGGCTTCCCCAGATAAAGGGTTGCTTATGATATTCACAGTGAATTATGGGTGTTCCAGAGGTATTTCAGCTCTAAATAAAGTCTTTCAAGACAAGGAACATAGAAAGGCACTTGGTGAAACTTCTGCGTCTAGTATAGAAGTGTGAAAATTGTTACTTCTGGTTTGGTCCTAAAATCTGGACAAGAACCTAGATTGAAGCATCATTTTTCCTTAAAGATTTTCCTGGTAGAGTTTGGGGTTATCTCAAAGATAAGGCAATGTGATATTAGCAAGGCAACAATGTGAGTTCTTTAAAGCTGACATGGAGGAAAAAATGTGATGTTTGGATGATCTTTTATTCCCCCTTCATTTCAGTTTCTTCTTCGTGAAGGAATAACAACTTTAAACTTCCAAAGAGCTTCTATTTGAACATCAAATGAATGAGCAGCATTGAAAAATCTACCTGTTTTGTGTCGGTCACTAATGGTAATAACTGCTATGACAATGGCTGCATTAATAAAGCTGTATCTCAATGGAACAAAAATGCTCCAGTTCAGTTTTCAATATTCTTGCAAAGAAATTCTGTGGTATATTACACCAACAGCTTAAGTCTGGTGTTGGCCACTATAATGAAATTCTAGCATCAGAGGTTCTAATGTTAGGAGGGAGGGAGCGTATTGCACCAGAAGTGTTCTCTATTTCCTTTGGACTTTTAGATTTTCTTTACTCTCAACTAAATGAAAATTGTTACTAATTTCTTTTTGCTATCTTGTCCACATGTTGGGTTTTTTTTTTCAGTTTTGATTTTCATATAGCACATTGGACTGTTGCCATATAATTGGCATTGACACAAATAAAATTTATTATGCCTTTAGAACAACAATTTAGGGCATTATCTGTCATTGATGCAAATAATGTGTTTTCAGAAAAAATAGATTCTGTTTCATACATAGTATCACACTTCTCATTGTTATGCTGAGTGAATGCATCAGGTGAAATGAAATGCAGTGATGTGACCAGAACATTTTCTTCTGAAGATGTAGTTTATTACAGCATTTTCAGTCTTAACTGGTGATTAGCTGAGGTCTCTATATACAGACTGCTATTTATTTTAGATGCAACAAAATAGTCTATGTAGATTTTTGAGGAAAATTAAACTCAAAATAATAAAAGTAGACATATATTTCAGAAACTACTGGAATTTACTGGACATTTCCAGAGCTTTAAAAGGAAACTCATTTGATACACAAGTATAAGCCTATTTGCTTAGCACCTATGGGAAGAGCAATGCTTCTCGGCATAGCAAAATATACTGTACACTAGGAACAAACAATTTCACCAAGGACATATAAGTATTTGTACCTAGTTGTCTGTGTGTACAATTATGTTACTCTTTTCAGTTATTTGTATCACATGATTTTAAATAGTTATTAGAAACTGTTACGCGACTTAAAAAATAGTTTAATATAACTAATAAAATCAAAAGGTCAAGACTGGAGAACTGAGACAGCTAAAACATAAAACCATAGAAACACAAACAATAGTAACAGTAAAATAGAATAATTAAAACACAATAGGCTAGCCATATGATATTCAGTACATGCAATTCAAACTTGAAGAGAGTGCAACTGGATTTTAACAATAAAACAAAAGAAATAATTGAAAACTTGGAAATTAAATACTTTGGCAGACAAGAAACAGTCTTCATATGATGGTCACTGTATGGAGTCCAATCTGCATCATCTAATACCAGATCCAAAACACAGCTCCAAAGAGAATAGTTAAAACTAGGTCTAGAGTTAGAGCATCAACTGGTAAAAGCAGAGCTGAAAGAAGACATTTTGGATGCTGGCACATGCCACACTCTTTTCTCTATGCCTTGTCCAACTTTTCCTATATTCAGATCTCTCCTCTTTGCTGTGGACATTGTAATTCCTCACCCAAGATCACTGGAGGTGGTGGGAATTAGTCCTATATGTTGATGTTTCCTATCCCTCTCACACAAACTTGTTATGTCTTTGTTTCAAGATTTGTGGAATGGTGGAAATTATTCGAGAATATTTAAGAATCTCTCATAAGATTCAATACATCTAAAGTCACAGTAATCTCTAGAAAATAGTTTACACCGTAGTAATCAAGCATGAAAACTCTTATTAATTTTTAGCCTTAAACTTACTCAAGTCTTCTGAAACTTATCCTTCCCCTAATCTACAACAAATAGATAGCTACTCTCAACGTATAGTCAATATTACAGATGGAGCTGTATCTACAAACACTCTTTGAAAGACATGTCCAAACACTCTTTGAAAGATATGTCTTTTAGCAGCTTTTATTTGACAGTCAGTAAAAGTGAATGTTCCACAAAGGACAAATAATCAGGTTGTACAGACCGTCTAATAGAGTTAATGCCAGCACGAAAAAAAAATCATAATGTAGCACTTGGGCAGAAAACTGGAGATTCTTGAGAGCTTGATTATATGTTTAGTGACACTACAAAAATGGATTTCTTCATTATTGTAATGTTCCTGAACACATGTCATTTGAGACCTACAGTAAGTATTTCATGTATTTGTGAAAATTGAGCTATAAATCTGAGGAAACAGCTGCCATTAAAACCAAGATGGCTGTATTATAAGCCACCAAGACTTAAAAGGATTACATTTAGAAGGTTAAATTCAATGTCATTCTTTTTCAGTTACAAATTGTAAAATCCAATCTGTTGGCTAGAAACCAAAAGCAATTCAAAGCTAGAATGAAATATGTATTAAAGGGAGGGGGAGGATGACAATTAATTTTGGAAACGAGAATGTAATTTCTGATTGGAGAAATAAAGATCCATGAAAGCTGTTCTTGGCTATTAAATAAAGCCAAGAGTTGTGCATTGTTATTGCAGTACCACTGCATTTCTGAGATACCACTTATTCTGAAAATTGCAACTCTTTGCTAACTCTCAGGGACTGTGAATTTGAGGAACAGCTTGAATATTTCTGAAGTCTGCTCTGTGGTTTATGAATTTTTCTGGTGGGGGTCACAAAGAGCCAATATTGAGAAATATTTGCTTCTGAGTGGAGTAATAAATGGAGAACAGAGAAGGCTAAAATAGCATGTCTTAGTTTAGTCAAGCAAATGCAGGCTATGGAGGATAACTATAAGTAAATCACAGAGAAAACAACGTGGTGGGGGCGACACTCAAGCTAAAGGACAAGTGTTAACACAGGAAGTGAGTATAAGGTGGCTCTGAACACATTTAGATTACAAACTGGAAAATTCCTAATGAGAGTAACAGGAACGTAACCTAATTGCTTTTAAAATGGGTCACTTCATGAAGGAATCATATGGGAACAGCGAGGGGGATATTCTGAATGCCCAGCAAGTTGCTTGAATGATTTCCATGCCCTCACCCCTTGGTCTCATTTTTCTACTTTTCTGTAGATCTCAGTAGTTTTTGTGTTATGTCCATTTTCTAAGGATTTAAAAAACACAAACATAGAGTACTCTCAATCTCAACCATTCCTGAAAAGATAAAATATATAACTTCTGCTTTAAATTTAAGCAGGTATCTAAGCACATTGCTAACATGGAACTAATTGTGTTTAATCAGTCATCTTCCCCTCTTGGGATAGAATAAATTGCTCTTGTGAAAAAATTTTCAGTGTATCCAACCATTATCTATAGTATTGTTTCTATTTCACAATAAAATAACTGTTGTTTCATGATCTGTTCCCTGCCACTCTACTAAATAGGTGCTGTTTGCTACAATAACGCCTGATTTTTGAAGGAGGCACAAGGCATACAAAAACCTGACTGGTCACAATTACTCACATACTGATACAGTTTACATTAAACTTCTATAGGACAAAAACCATAAGAATCCTGAAAGTAGGGAGCAGAATCCAGGACTGTTCAATAGCAACAGATGAGGGTTTCAGTAGGCACCTGTATTCCTGGCTGCAGATGTGAAAAAAAGGCTCAGGCATACAAGGATTGAAGTCCTGACCTTCCGAAAAGGTTGCAGCCATCATGCTTGTTTTGTCATGTCACATCACTCAGAGCGATAGAAACTTCTGACTCTGAAACTGAGTTTCACGTCTATCTCTCACTGTTACCTTTGGTTAGAAAGCACAGTCCCAGAAAGGAGTAAGATTTCCAATTCTCTGTAATTTCCTAGAAGTTTATGTAAGCATCCTTCTCTCACTTCTGTGATTACCCTGAATACTATTCCTAGGATCTGGTTACAATCTTGCATGTACTTTTTAGGCAACCCAAAAATGGCTCTTACAGCGTGGTCTCTGGTGACTGCTTGGTTATGTTCAGATCAAAACTCATGTTTTGCACAGATTATTTTCCATTTTATGAACTNGGGTACCTGGTGCTCAGCCAAGGTCAAACCCACCACATGGTTCAAAATATGGGGAGAAATTTCCTCAAATGTTTCTCTAAATATTTCACAAAGAGAGAGATTGTATAAGCATTTCAATACCATGAACGAAAAAGTGCCCTTTGGTTATGAATAGAGTTTGAGACATAAGTAGGAATCTTTTTAAACACCTTAACACTATAAGCAAATAAGAGAAAGTGTCCACATTGAACTGAACCACTAATAGCAAGACAAGCCAGGACCTGGAAAAAACAAGCTCATTTTCTTCTTTTTCATTCATCTATATTTCAAGAATTATATCTGTGTTTAAATCAGTGTTAAAGGTGACATCCAGAAGGCTGATGATTCTGAAAACAAATCTGTCGTGGTATTGGAATGATAAGAATGATCAGAATTTTGAATGGGTCTTGAATCCATATGAAAGGTTTATATCTTTATAAGATAGGCAACAAAATGGAAGAGTTTAATAACATCTGGATCTCATTTCAAGCCATAGAAATGTCAAAGAAAAGTCAGATATTTGATTTAGTTGTATATGTTTAGCATAGGCAAAGAAGTGATATATGCTTGGGATATTATATTCAGGCAGAGGGACTGGAGCAGAGCAGAATGTACTGATATATTAAATAGTTATATTTCTATTGGATTGTAAATAGCATTGTTTGTTTCACAAATATAATTTTGGAAAAGGCTTATTTCATATTTTCTTTTGTTTTTGTCACTAGGGTATTAAAATGTGACAGTATGTAAGCTCAGGCAGCAATGCTTTTATGAGCATACTAGCATACATTAAAAATGCTAATATATACAGCATTACCTCAGGTTGCAGTGTCAACAGAATATAGATTTATTCCAGAAAAAAAAAATATACATTTTCAGACAAGCTTGCTTATATATCTAGCAATCTTGTAAATTAGTCTAGTGCTCATGAAAAATACTAAGCTAGAATAGAGGAAGCCTGGAGCCATTTTGAAGTTCCAAGTAAGATACAGCATGGGCAGTAGTGCAGCTTCCTCCAGACTGGCCTATCAACTAAGTTTGCTTCTGGCTGAGTAGCCCAAATTGTAGCAGAAAGGAACAGCAGGAAATGCTATCAGGATATCATACTGTACCCAAGTCACAGTTCTTTTTTGAAGCAGAGATTAAAGATCATTTGTCTTCCAGGTCTTTTCAGAAAGTACTGTGCAAAAGGAAACTTAAAATTGTTGTTTTTAAAACTAAGATCTTTTTTATGTACCATTATCTCAATAAACTCTGCCTGTGTTTCTTCTCTGAAGTGATGTATCCAACCTTTGAATTAAGTAGTTAGTATTTAAACATGATTTCCATAAGCCTCATAGTGTGTTTACAAAAATTTCTCTTCTAACTATTCCCCTAAACCCATATAACATAGTCATAAAACATATATGAGATTGACAAAGTTTTCTCTAATAGAAAATGGTCACATTTCTTATGCTTGTAATCTGAAGTAACACTAGTATAAGATCTCTTTAAAAGTCTCTTGCTGGTGGTTCTTTTTCTATTAGTACTAATTTTATTCTGCGGTTGGATGTGTTGATAAGGGCTGATTAAACCTTTATGCAATCTGATTTTCTTCATGTACTGTTCAATGCACCTTCACAGTTTTCTAAACATTCTCAGATGCTGTTTTTTTTGCCTAAGATCCATGTCTTTAAAAAGGTAGAAGAAGGGATGCCGTCATAAGAGATTGGGACAGTGACAGGATACATGGTTCACAGAGCAGACGCACAATTTCTATCATCATGTTCATTTTGGTCTTGCTTCTTCTCTCACCTTTCATCCCATTAAGTGATAAATTATTAGCAGTGAAGGCAAGGAATAAAGAAAAAGAAAAAGGACAAAAGACGGCTAGCATTACAACAGACAAATCTTCTGTACTGATGACATTTACAACATTTTCATACATACTGCTTACTATCTGCAGGAGGACATTAAAATCAAAAGTTATTTTTAGATCATTATTAGAAAAAAAACTAAGCTCTTTCTAGTATTCCGAAGGATAGATACAACAGAACAACCAGCAACCTATGCTACTTTTGTGATCATGACGTTCTTCAGTAAAAATAGATTGATACTCCCCTTGTTATAAAGGAGACTGTAGTAGGGGTGCGGTAGGGTTAGAAATAGTAGGGCTAGAAAAAAACAACTTCACCTTAACATATTTGTCTTTGCTTAAACATTTATATCAACTAAACTTCAGTAAGTGTCGATTTTAAATATTATGTACTTCTTTATTTTATTTATTGTGCTGAAAAAAATGAGTAGAGATGATTAGATCAAATTATTCTTAAACTTCTGTTTTAATGGTACCTTGGTATAATAGTCATGAAAAAGATCTCAGAAGCACAATTACTATGTTGCAGCATGAGAAGAAAAAAATTTTAAAGTGTTGATGCAGAGAAGTACTGAAGCTTGTTATAATATTTTTTTCTGAAAGCAGATATTTTTCCTTTATTTTAAAAATAGAAATTTGTTATGGTACTATAATTATAATCCCGGAGATCTGGTAATGTTTTAATAAAAATGAAATTCTCAAATGCAAAAAAAAGCACCCATAAGAAGCAGCTAAAGCTCTGAGGGAGAGAAAGCTGGAGAACTGCCAGTGTTGTGATCATATGAATATTCAACAGAAATCTTAAATTCAGCGCATTAGTAATAATGAGGTAATTTTAAAGCCTGAGAGTTCAATGATGTATTTTTACTTTTATTTGCTATAATTACTAGGCCGTGCTTTGCATTTGGGATGTAAAAATGCAAAACATGCAAAAAATCAATGAGTGAATCAGAGACATTTTAAGAATGAGACAAATATTTTCATGTTTTACAGATACCTTTAATAGCATTGCTAGAAAGAGCTAGCAGTGGTAATAAGACAGGGTTTAAACTAATCTTTTTACCTTCTGGTTTCCATGGGAAGTAATGAAATAATTAGTATTTATTAATATATTGTATTTCTACTTTCCAATTATTTCTATATTTACCTTTATTTCCATTAATGAATATACAGTCTAGAAAACGATCATTTATTTCAGGTCAAAAGAGCACATAAGATGTTCCAAGCTACAAAAGGAAAGCATTTCTGAGATACCTCTGGGTGAGATGCATACTACACATACATGCTGGGAATGGTAAAACTGCTGCTGATTTCCAGAGAGTGGCATCTCATCCGTAGTTTTCATTGCACACATCTGGAAAAGCAATGCTTGAGTTTGATGGGAGAACCACAGCCAACAGCAATTGGAAATTCCCCCTTGTATCTATTTTAATGAATTGTATATGTGAAATACATTAGCCTAATAACTTGAAATCTGATGTCAAAGGCCAACACCAAAGAAATGTTACTGGTTTTATTTCAGTTGGAGCATACCCTCCATTCTAGGGATTGTATTCAGATACAGAAATGTTTCTTTGTAGCATTCATATTTAGGCTTATGAGCGTTAATTTGCCTTTACACCAGACTTACTACAGCAGTGTCTGCATTGTGGACTGATTTATCTCAGCATCAAAAAAGATCGTTCTCCCACCTTCCTGCTTTCTGTAAGGAAATGGGCACATTTGGCTTGCTTTTTTCTTTGCATCTGCAAAGTATGTAAACTCTTCAGTTCTCAAATTTCTTGTTCCATTCTTGATGGTGTTTCAATGTCTTAAACTCAACGAACACTTGAGCAAGTTACTTCGCAAATTCAATCCCTCACACGCTAAACTCACTGCTCTACTGAAGTTAGTTAGCAACTGAATTAATTAATTCATCATCTATTAAAATGCTTATGCCTAAAATGTTTGGTTTGGAACAGTTATTTTTCTTTAATGTAACATGTAGTTTTAATGTAAGAAACAAATATTGTCTAGATAAAAAAGATTTTATGCAAAATGGTTCTGGATGGTAATGGCATGGCATTAAATTTTGGTTGACATCCCTTTGTGAAGGCTGTGCCGTCCACTGAAGAGGAGAGCAGGAGGAAGTTCTTACCCTGTCACCTCTTCTGAGGTTCTATCTGCCACTGCATCATCATATGCAATGTCCACCTGACAGTTACACAGTGTGATAAATAGTAATATAGGATTACAGTAGAGAATTGTCAAATAACGATGAAGACAGAAGGTAAAAGTAAACTTGCAGAAAGCTGTGTGAAAAAAAAAACAAGTGAAACCCCCAAACAAGCACCTGTGTTCAGCACAGCCTCCTGAGAAGCTGAGCGGCAGATCTCATCAGGTAAGCAGAGGAACAGATGCTACCTCTCCGTCCCAGACTTCTGATCGTCTGCCAATCCCATGAATTCAGCTGTAACCCTGTGTCCTTGAAAAAGCAAATATTATCATCTTGCTACATATAAAAAGAATAGTAGTTCAGATAAACACTTAAACCGAAGCAGTAGTCTTCAGCTGTACGAGGTGTCATGCAATCTCTACAGTACTGATTACACTCATAATGATAAAAAGTGGCATAGTGGCCTATTTAGGGCACTTTCTGAATTAAGAAGTTTGTCATTGGGAACTTACCTTTAATTAAGCACACTGAATGCCACATTAACCTCGTTATATGCTACCGTAAAGTGCAAATGAATATCCTGAAAGTGGGATTCACCTGGCCAGACTTCACTGTTCTTAAGCAAATTACCCTCATCACTTGTTAGGGTGCTATGGGTGCTGTGTCTCATATTTGCTGCTAATTCATCCTTAATTGTGCATGAATTCACAGTCAATTTTCTAATGAACTCTAATGAAGAAATTACTTCGAGACTTTCTTCAACTCCTACTTGGAAACTCTTGTAATTTGTATCACTAATTAATTACGTTCTTAACTTTATTTTTACATTTTTTGAACTACCAGAGTTTTTTGATTCAAGAATCAAGTCACTATTGGTTTATTATTATTTTATTTTTATATGATACAGTGTAATTCTGAATTATAGATAGACTTTGTTTTCATTCTGTTGCCTATCAAAAAGAATGCACTGCGTTTTTTCCAAGTTGTCACAGCTGCAAACCCTTAGCCTTGTATGTGGAAGAGTTTGCTTTCCCCAGGGAAAAAAAAAAAAAAAGAAAAAAAGAAAAAA
>VWZK01016469.1:112085-124999 GCA_013396935.1 Baryphthengus martii | reverse complement strand
AAAAAAAAAAAAAAAAAAAGTAGTTTGTTTCCATATTTATGTGTAGAAGCTCACAGGGTATAGACTGGCACACTGCCATTTAATTTCATAGAACTATGGAAAGCTAAATATATTTAATCCTGCTGAGATTCCATCCTTTTGCACTTCCTGCAACAAATCAAAATTATTAAAATCTAGCTGCACTCAAAGTTTCCATAACTGGCAAGTTGTTTACTATACTCCAAGCCAGAAGGAAACACAGGTAAGAGATCTAAAGTTACTAAGACTTGATCAGTGGAGATTGACAGAAGTAACATCACAAGACTGAGTGATTAAAATTGAAATATAGAGGGAACAATCTGATCTGAAAAATCTGTTTCAGAGGACCATAATAGACAATGTAATAGGACATATCTTTCATCTTAAAAAACACATCAAAGCTTGTAGAAAAGTTTAGATCAACAAATATAGTGATATGACAGATGGCAAGCAACATCACAGGGTTTTTTGGAATGATCACCTTATCTGAGAATATAAACAGCATAAAATGCTACGTATCAGAAACATACTATTAATTTTCTAACAAAGTAATTTTACTTTTTTTATCGTTGTAATCCGTTTGATATCTCTCCTCATTTCATATGGTGCCTATCAGCCAAGGTCCTAATTGGGACTCGTAATATTTCTCATTCCTTTTCAGCTGAGCAGTTGACAAAATATTAGAGAAGGTGAAAAAACTCTTGGCCTCAACACCATATTGACTATTTCAGACAAAATTTTCAAAGTATATCTTCCATAGTTTTTATTTTTGTGACTAGAGAAACAGCAAAACAAAAGTTATACAGAGCAGTGATTCTGTCATTTGTGGGCTTCACACAGAATGAGGTGGGCTTTTTCAGCAGGCACTCATATCTACTCTCCCATCTCTCTCCCAGTGGACAGTCATTCTTCCCTGCCTTGTATCTTGTTCAGTCTTGGAAGAGCGCAAAGGTCCTACATGGCACATGAATGGCCTCACGTATTAGAATGGCATTTTTTATCTACCTTATGTATGCTTTGTGCTCATTAGAAAAAGATTAGGCAAGATGCAAGGCAACACAGGATCGTACCTCTGATATTTGAGATAATAAAAGTGGTTCTTGTTCTTGATTAATTGTGATTTATTCTTCATCTATTCTGTCCAGTCAATTTATCCAGCAAAGGAGTAGCTGGCTTTGCCAAATGTTTGCACATTAAATAGTTGAAACAGAACTTAGAATCATAGAATCATCAGGGTTGGAAGGGACCTTGAAGATCATCGAGTTACAACTCCCCTGCCATGGGCAGGGACACCTCCCACTAGACCAGGTTGCCCAGAGCCCCATCCAACCTAGCCTTAAAAACTTCCAGGGATGAGGCTTCCACCACCTCTCTGGGCAACCTGTCCCAGTGTCTCACCACCCTCATGGTGAAGAACTCCTTCCTAATGTCCAATCTAAATCTACCCTCCTCTAGTTTAAATCCATTCCCCCTTGTCCTATCACTAACTGACATCCTAAGAAGTCCCTCCTCAGCTTTCTTGTAGGCCCCCTTCAGATCCTGGAAGGCCACAAGAAGGTCTCCTCGTAGCCTTCTCTTCTCCAGACTGAATAACCCCAACTCTCTCAGCCTGTCTTCACAGGAGAGGTGCTCCAGCCCTCGGATCATCCTCATGGCCCTTTCTTCTCTGGACACGTTCTAGCACATCCATATCTTTCTTGTAATAGGGGGCTCCAGAACTGGATGCAGTACTTCAGGTGGGGTCTCACGAGAGTGGAATAGACGGGGAGAATGCCCTCCCTTGACTGGCTGGCCACACTTCTCTTGATGCAGCCCAGGATATGGTTGACTTTCTGGATTGCAAGCCTGCACCAACAGCTCATGATGAGCTTCTCATCCACCAGCATCCCCGAGTCCTTTTCTTCAGGGCTGTGCTCAAGCCAGTCACTGCCCAGCCTATATTGGTTCTTGGGATCACCCCGACCCAGATGCAGGGCCTTGCACTTGATCTTGTTGAATCTCTTGAGGTTGGCATGGGTCCACCTTTCCAGCCTGACAAGGTCCCTTCCCTCCAGTGTGTCAGCTGCCCCATGCAGCTTGGTGCCATCGGCAAACTTGCTGAGGGTGCACTCAATGCCACTGTCCATGTTGCCAATGAAGATGTTAAACAAGACCGGTCCCAGTACTGATCTTTGAGGGACTCTACTTGTCACCGGCCTCCACTTGGACATGGACCCATTGACAGTCACTCTTTGAGTGTGGCCTGCAAGCCAATTCTTTATCCATCGAGTGGTCCATCCATCAAATCCATGTTTTACCAGCTTGGAGACCAGAATGTTGTGTGGGTCGATGTCGAAAGCTTTGCTCACGTCCAGGTAAATTACACCAATTGCTCTTCCCTTGTTCATTGATGTTGTGACCTGTCCATAACAAGTCTCACTTTGCCTTCCCTCTATTGTCTTTTCTTTACCCTATTATAGCTTTTCTGTAAATGTCATTTTTTTTCTATACTATTGCATTTCTAAAAGACAGAAGATTTGGTATTTTCCAGTCACTGACACCTAAATACATATTTTCTGTTAGAATATTATCACAAATCAACTGTCTTGTTCTGACTCCTCAATCTCAATATAGGCAAACGATAAATTTAGTCATTCTATACCACTTCTTAACATTACCTTATCGGGTAATATGTCCTTGTGCTTTTACTTCATTTTCATACTTCATTCCAAATCCTTTTGATAACACCTAAAGCAAACATACAGGCCAGGCAGGAGAGAGGAAGACTGACCCTTCAGTCCCAAAGGCAAAGAGACTTTGTTTGATTTAGAGGAGAAAAACATTAGTAGGGAGGGAAACAGGACACCACCATTTGAGTAAAGGAGATGAAGCAAGCACACAGGACAAATGCTGCATCAACACCATACATTTATTGCTAGCTAGATGGTGGAACATATACATTCCTTTGCATAATAGACTGTAATTTACATCGAGAATCTACATGTCCACAAATTCCCTAATGCATTAGGAATACTGCCAGTAAAAGAAATACAGAAGAACCTAGCATCTAGTATGGCTTGTCTGAAGGACAGGAGAGGTGAGAGAGACATGTTTCTCTGCTTTATAATCTGATTTAACTACAGGAATTGGCAGGAAAATTCAGTCATCTGAGAAGATTACTCTGCTTGGATGACATTTAGCATCTTTAGTTTCTCTGTGTGGATAAATCCTCAGAACAGGTGTATAGCATTTGACAGTCTTTCTGCATCTGTCAGGGTCTGCCTCCCATGGCATGACAAGAGGCAATTTATTGTGAAGGATAAATTAAGAAATGAAGAAGTGTTTGTTAGTCAGTCTCTTAATCGATGACACAGCTCCCTTGCAGGAAAGGTTGGATGCTGCACATGAACTTGAGTGTTAATTCCAAAGCACATGGAATTAGTGGATATGATGGCTACAACAGGACGTTTTTTGCTTATTGGATTAGGGGATAAATATTATCTTAGCAGCAGTAATCACGTATGAACACGTTTACATGGAGAAAACAGTCTGTAAAGTACCAGCAAAACCAGTAATCAGTCACACTTGCTGGTGACTGATAAGACTTCAAGGTGCTAAGATGTGTGCAGCATTTTCAAATTGATGTTGGAATCATCCAAAGCATAGTAACAACCGGACTAAGCCAACCACTCTCTTGAATATACAATCATACAATGGGAGCTCAAGGAATGTACATCATCTGGGGGCATGGGAAAACTGTCTCATACAAGAAGTCAGTAATAATTCCCATTTTGTAGCCTTTTTCATTTCTGAGACTAGAAGCTTCAATAAAATGTTACAAGTAAGCATAGTAATATTTGGAGGAGTTAAACAGTTCAAAAAAAGAGCTTGATTTTCTGTGAAAACCCAAAGGCAACTGAAGACATTCAGACATAAAATGGAGTGGGAGGTAGTATAATTTCTTTCAGTGCTTTTATGAATAGAAATTGGTTTATAGTTCTGTATCATCAAAAGAGTAAGAATTTAGCTAGATATTCAGTCATGGAATAGTTAATGACTTGTCCAAAACCGCAAAACAGGTCAACAGAGACATTTGGCTGGGAATAAGGAGCAAAATAGAAGTGTGAATGAAAGTAAGAACAGAAACAGTAGTGGTAGCAAACAGCATGTAGCTCACAGTTTTTAAGGTGAGATAAATGGAAGGAAAAATGAAAGGGGATGAGATAGACAGAAAAAAAAAGGAGATAAAGGAAGACATGGAGTTGTAATGAAGCTGAGAAGAAAAGAAATTAAATCAGAGCCCTCAAAGTCCCAATATTTCTGCAGTCTCTTCTGCTCCCTGAAGCATGTTTTCCTCTACAGCCTAGTGGAATTGAACTCCTTACTGTGAGCCTCTCCATTATAATTCTGGTTTGAGATCAGAGGTGAGCCCAATTTACCCTCTTTCACAGTGGGACAGGAATGAGCTATTATACCTATTTTATTATCTGGATTTTTTAGCCTACCTCTCTCTGTCTTTATACACCCAAAAATTACAAAATCTTCTATAATAATCTAATTTAACTTTCTGCACTTCACAGACAGTTGGCTTCCATAGACAGTCTCCTTTAATTTTGAGCTACACACTTTTTTTTCCATATATATAATGTTTCATTTGGCTATACTAAAGTGCATACTGTTTGCTCATACTCCATGACCTACCATACCCATTTTTTATCATTCTCTCAATGTTTATGCCATCTGCCAACTTTGTCAGTACCGATTTCATGGGTTTTTCCATTACTTAAAATGATAAACAGAGTAAGACCAAACAACAATTTTTGTGAAACTCAGCTGAAATGGACTCCCTCAGTGACAATTGCTTTCTATCAATTGCCTTATTATCTTATGGAGGGGAGAAAGGAATATTGGATTAGCCTGAGTATTTATATATTTTTTGCAATCCATTTTGTTATCATTAACTACATTACCTACCTCTAGTTTTGCATTAATCAAATAGTATAGCAGCTCTTGCATTATCTGCTCAAGATTGACAGCCAGGCTGTACAGCTAATAATTACATTGGCCAGTCTGTTTACTTTTTCAGATAATTATTTGATCATATAATTTAAAAGAAAGTTTTGGTATGTTTCTTTACCTAATTTATGGTTTTATTGTGTCAGTGGAAATTGCCACTTAGCACTATTCCTTCCTCTGCAACTAAGTTCTATTTACAGGGATTTCTTGACAGAATAAAAAAAAAAACCTTTCATTTTTATCAAATAACATGTTATTGTATGTTGCTTAAAAAATAAAGATTATTCATATCCACTGTTCATTTAAAATAGTTTATATGGATTAAGAGGAGTCCAAGTATTATTACTTATAAATTAACAAAATAATGAGGCAGTCAAGCCAATATTTTGTAGGGGGTACCAGCCTCTTACAAAAGATAATTAGAAATATATCTACTGTCTAGATAGTCAGTGATGATTTGGAATAACACATCAAATGTTCCTGCTTTTGCTTTGGTAGAAGACATAGAGTATTCTCCTCCTGTCAGTCATAATATAGAATTTATTATGTGTGGAAAGAACAGACTTTGCTACTCAGCCTAAGCTTTTTCTCTAGTATAGTCTCTCATATAATGCCACGTCTTTTCTCCAAATTTGCCCCAGGTGAACCTGTTTTCTGATTATGTTGTTAAACTGTTAAGGCTCAAGCCATCATTCGTTGTTTGATTCCAGTCAATGAAGAAGCATCCACTAGATATTTGCAACCATTACATTAGCAAGCTCAAACATCCACGAGTTATTTTCAGCCATTACACGAGTAAGCTTGGGGTTTTTCACTATTATCATAGTTATTTACTGTTCTCTTGTTTCTTTTTTTTTTTTTTAATTAAAAGGTAACCTCCCTGGACTCCAATGTGGTAGGTCATTAGCAATTACATAGCAAGTGTTCTGTCTTCATTCAAGAGGTCACAATTCAATATGTACGTGCTTTTTGCATCTCAGAAAAAGATAAAAACACAGCGTAGTCAACAATAGCAGTTGCACAACTTTTTTTTGTTCTTACTATCTTTTATTTACAGACACTCTCAATCCATAGATGAAAACAGTCTTTGTTCTGAACTGGTGAAAAATAAGTTTATGAAGTTATAGTCTCTCTGGTTTCACTATGGTGACCATAATCTGGTTTTGAAATTGTACTACGGGAGAACATTTCATATAATGGAGACAGTCAGATTTTATCATAAAGCAGTGTGAGCTATTCATGTAAAGAATGATACCTTAACAATGCACTTGCAAAAGCAGGCTTTGGAGTTGATAAGCTAACCAACAAAGCAGGTATCCCTTACTCTAATCGTGCATCTAACAGCAAATGCCAAAAGAAGAGCGAGAACAGGAACTTAATAAACATGAAAAAAGTTCAACCATATGAGTCCTCTCTTTGCTTCTTTCATTCCTTCTCTTCATAGCAGCTGTTTGCAAATTTTTTAGTGAAACTTGAAGTTTTTTTAAATTAGTTGTTTTATTAAATACTCAGTCTTGTGCTTAGCATTTTTTTTTTTCTTAGAAAGTCTACCCGTAAAGCATACTGTTCTCCAATGCCTTGACTTCCATTTACCACTGTGTGCTCCTAAACACACAGGAAATTTGGATATCAGCTTTCTAAAATCTCTGGGATTTTCGAAAATACACATTCATCTCCTAAAATACAAAACCACATTTGAAAAATGTACCTTCAAAAACCCTCTTTTAAAAATGCAGTGAGAGAGTGGGCACAGTAGGAAGCAAAAAAATTTAACCATTCAAATTTTTACAGAGAGAATATTTACACCACATCTTTTAGGCTCCCAATTATCAGATTTCAAAACCCATATTTTAGGAGTAACTAAAAAACTATCCTATAAAGCACAGACATTTTGATAACACCATCGTAAGTGAAATACAATGGGTTTTTATTCTTTTACTATTTCTTTCTACAGTAAACAATGGAATAAACTAAAGAAAACAAAGGCAAATATTGCTTTTATATTTATATTTTCCATGTCAAATTTTTCAAAGGAAATTTCAATTTAGTCATCTAACAGATTCTCATTCAACATCTGAATAACTATAATAAAGGCAGAAGAGAAAAGAAATTGAAGGCAAACTCTATTTATCACAAGATACTTTCTATATTGTTTATATAGTCTGTGAATTAACTAATTAATGTATTATTTCAATGCATTTACTCTTGGCCCTTTCTGTCCAAATTCTTTTGAGAAGTACAGGCCAGAATTGCCCTCAGAAGGTCATTCTGTGCCTAATCTAGATCCAAACTCAAGCCTTGAGTTGTCCGGCTACAGCTGATTTGTGAAGTGAGTCTTAAGTGATCAAGCCCTATAAAAGTCCACTGAGAATATTTTGATTGGTAAAGAGTAAATCCACAGTCTAAAATAGTTCTAGAAATGAAAGGAAAGTCTGTGCCCTTGAGTTATTCATTTTAGATTTTTATTTAGTACTTCTTCCTGTGTCATATATATTTGGCTGTATAATGTATGTGGTGTCCTCAGTAAAGATTGTGGTCCTGTGCTGCAAACAAACATCAATCATTTCATTTCTCAAAGCTTTACTCAGCAAAACCCCTAAAATACATTTGGCTCTGATTATATGTTTAAAATCACTTAGTCCAAACTATGTGCTCAAGTTCAGGGGTGAAAATGACATAAATTAATTTAAAGCATTCAAAAATTATATGCTGTCTAAACCAGACATCTAGGCTGCCTTTATAGTACTGAGACTATAATATGCCTCCACAGACTAATTAATTCCCTGCAAAGACGGAACCTGATAGAGGTGGTGTTAACTGTCCTCCAGAGATGTTTATTTTTCTCCATTAATTATTGAGGGAGCCTAGACAACAAGCAAAGGAAATTAAAATGCCTTTCAGCAAGAAATTAGGCCCAAATGTCTTCAATGGGATTTAAATAATAATTCTAGCCTGCTCTTCTTAACAGTAATGGCAACATTTCTACAGGTTTACACAGAATATGAGGCAGGCTAATCACAACTTCCTGACTCAGGAGTATTGCTGTAGTGATGTTTTTTTAACATAGATATATTTTATTTAACCAGTTTTTGTATAATATCAGTAGAATGTTCCAACCCAAAGTATTATTACCTAAAGTAAAAGCTTTTTCTGTATTCTCTTGTTCTTGAGACTGAAATTGGTATTATTTTCAGACATCATAAAGTACTCTGAGCTAATCTCATTTTTGGTTTTTACCATTTGTTTTAATGAATATCTTGTCCTGACAGCACTTGAGCTTTATTTTAATTTCCGGTGACACTATCAACAGAAACCAACGATTTTTCCAACCTATTTTATGTATTTTTTTTATCCATTACGTCTCTACTGGGCCTCTTCCACTGCGATTTTTCTTCACCAAAATGCTACTATTCCTCTCCGCTTTGTTCCAAGTTATCGACATGGACATTTGTTGCTGGATATATAATTTTATGCTTGAGACTCTACCTATCAAAAATTGTTGCATCAACATCTTGTCCTCTGATCATAACACAATTATCACTTTCAGAGATAATGAACCTCATCAAGGTCTTCTCTTCTCATTTTCATTTATGAACTAGTTTGGCTACTGCCAGGATTTAATGAAACTAAAAGGAGAAAGAGAGGAGGCAACACTGTCAGACTGATATAACAATGCTGAGAGAGTGACTGATGACAATTTTTAAAAGAAGATCACTGATACAAGTTGCCTACCAAATATTCAGCTGAATCTTGAATGGGACCAGGTGTCCTGTCTTAAGATTATCAAAATTTTGTGGGATATTTAAAAGCATGTTAGATTTTATAATTAATGACTAAAAGGTTTCTGAGTTCAGAAAAAAAAACCCGGCTTGTCTTTGAATTGAAAATGTCAGTGATTTTCTAGTAAAATGGATATTTTCAAATATTCCATGACAGGAAACATAATCATTGCTGCATCTAACAAGATCTACCAATTCATACATTTCAATATTCTCTTTTTTACAATAGCTGGCACCAAGTGTAGAGAAAGATGGAAGAGATATTGTAGTGAATAATTATAACAAAATCTATCATCAACCTATATAATGACACAGGTTGATCTTTAGTCATTTCAATTTTTTTTCCTAAACCTCAAAGTAAATCAATATTATTTTCTTTAATGTAACTAAGAATAACCTAACTCCTCAAAGGTTCATATTCATATCAAAGTTCTTTCTTTACAGAATCAAAGAAGATTAATTCATGATATAATATCATAATATGTGTAAACAATAATACATGTCTTTCAATGTATACAAATGCATGGTTATGTATCTCTACAGTAATAAATGACCTTCCCACTTCTGGACTTCAGATTAAAGCATAGATTTTTATTTACTATATTTTAAGCCATATGTACATTACCACTTGTATAAAAGAACTTTTTAATACAATAGTCAACTTCTGTAGAAATTCTACTTAATATTGTTCTCTCTATTGGTGAATGTGGAGAATTAGACTTCATTCTATTTTCATGTTAGGAATAAGCTTTTCTACAGTAGAAATGGACCAATACAGTATTTCTTTCTACTGTGTCATGTGCTTCTGTGGTATGAGACACAATCATTTCCAGAAAACCAATGACTGTTCTGATAATGTGGTATCTGTTACTTAATGGATCAATTCTGGAACCAAAAACTTAGTGAACTACTTAGAATTAATGGGGAGACTATCAAAGACCAACACCGAGAACTTGAGATTTAGTGAAATTATTGGAACAGACATCTAAGTTCTTTTCAGAATCCTAGATGATATTCTTAACCTATTATTATTCTATTATCTTAGTAACACAACAACAACAACAAACAAACAGGAGAAAAACCCCCCCACAAAAAAAAAAAACCTACAAAAAAAACCCCCACAACCAAACAAAAAAACTTGTTCACAATAAGCTTATTTTTATGCACTTCTCTGACCTGGGATCTTTTTCATGCAACTGTAATTCTGACATCTGGTAAGATGACTTTACAATTTATATTCCTTATATCCAGGCTGTAATATAAAGTGTAGGAGAAAGCAATATCAAACAAAAACAAAAACCCAAAGGAACAATAACTCTACGAAAGGCAAAACCAAAGAAATATAAAAAGAAGACTCATGTTTATTTAATGAGTGCTCCTGATGGGGAAGAGAGCCAAAATAGCCACTGACATTTTTGTGATTTTGAATTTTAATTGCTTGTTTGTTCCGTTGGGAAGCTTGCTCAGGCGTCCATTAGATTTTTGCTAGCTAAAGAAAGTGGTTGTTCGTGTACTTCAGATTGCAGTTGTAACTATTTCATTTCTTACTTTTTTACTTCAGTTTGAATGGCATTCTGATTTTAGCTATAATGTAATGCCTCAAAAACTGAAGTAATTGTACATTAGAACATTAATATTCAGTTAGACTATACTGAAACGCACAAACTTACAGGGCACGATCTTCAGAAATGGAGGAAGATAGGTTGAAATTCAGGATGCAGGAGTACCAGTTATATGAAAGGCACTATCCAATTAATAACAAGAGATGTGGGTCATAAAAACTAGAACATCTAGGCATGGCTAACTGCAAAAGAAGCTCAGATATGCAGGATAAAGAGGATCCAGTTACAGCAAACTTTCCAGATAAGAAATAAATTCTGATTTAAATGCTTTCAAACCCAGACTTTTTCTGAAGTTAGAAAAGGTGATAGAGTTGTTGCTCTACTGAGGGCTGAGAAAAGCTAGTGAAATTTAAATCAAAATCTGGAGATTCAAATAAGTTCCCTTTAAGCTTTCTTATTCTGATTTCGAGGTTGTTTCCACTGAAATTATCTCAGGCAATCTTTTTGCAAAAATAAGAACTCTACTTAGTTTTACACATATTATATATCCATTAGCAAGAGCATAAAGAAATGAGTAATTATTGATATTTGTTTCTAGAAAATTTTACTAATTTACTTTGGGGGTTTTTAACAGTTTGGCAAATATTAGCTGGTACTGGATATACTAACATTAAATTGATGTAACCTATCAATTACATTAGTGGAAAGAGTAACTTTGGACAGCCAATAATTATAAACATTTCCCTCATTAAATACTAACAAGCTGGGGTTTATAACTCTTCTGATTTTATTATGTTCCCTACATTTTTCTCTGCTCGTTAACTATAATCCTAACGATCACGTACCTGCTCATAGCAGCTTGTGTTTCTTAATTCACCTATCACGCTTTCCTCTGCTATCTGCAGCTTTCCTTAGTTTGTGAAACTTGCCAGCCCAATGCAGAACAAAGAATTAATAGTGATGAGAGAAAGAAGTGGTGTTCCAGAGAGAAAACTAAACAATATTAAGCAAGCAGCAATGAGTTCTGAATTTAGATAGATAAATTTATATAAGATTGCTCAGAAGTTCTGCCTGAAGAATTGTGCGTGGACAATGAAAAGGAATTAGACTGGGCATTAAGCATGTGAAATATATTTGACAATACCAAAGTATTTGAAAAGTTCAAAAGAAAACATATGGGAACTGTACTAAATAAAGAATAACGAATTAATGCAAGAGATGAGGAGTAACTAAAGTTTCTTTCTTCCAACAAAATTTGAAAAGATTCAAGTGCAAATAAGTGTCATCTCTCTAAAAGTACAGTTGCTGAGCCTATTTGTCTATTTAAATGCTTCCTTTCTAAATATAAATGCACTCAATGAATTATAATTAGTTATGCTAAGAGGTTAAAAATAAAAATATTACGTATTCCACATAACAAACTAGCTAGTGAACCTCTCAAAGTCAAATGGCAGGTAAGTGGAAAAACAACTGGAAGAATATGGAAACTTTGAGGTGAAACAGAGAGGAGAAAAACCCTGTAGAAGCACTGGTCTTAATAACAAGCAGCAGATGTTTTGCCTTTGACCATAAAGCAAGTGATAGACTGCAGCTGATCAGCCATAGTAGTCAAAATGGTAACAAACCGAAAAGCTACCAAAAAAGTTAAGTGGGAGGACATAAAAGAGCTCTGTTTTGAGTGGATAAAGCCATATAATCTGTACTGCAAATAAAGCAACTGGTTGTCATGGTGCTTTCTGCTTACTGGAATAGATACAGGCTCTGGATTTCCTTGGTGGTTTGTGAAATCCAAGCAGTAGATGATAGTCCTCAGAGGAGCAGGTAAGAGTGAAATTAGCTTTCCTTGAGGAGACTGGTGAAATCTCTTAGACCCTTCAAACACTAAACAGAAATGTGAAAAGTAGAGAAGCATTAATAAAGATTAGACACCATCTGTGCTGTGGTATGCAGAAGAGAGGGTTTGGGATTGTTTCTGATAGCAAAGGATTAAGGAAAATTTGAATTAGATGACCTCCAAACCAGAAAAGAAACAATACTTGTATGTACTTCTAAAGTCCAATAAACAGGCATCAAATATACTTTAAGCTACTTCAAGGGGGAAGGGGTTGAGAAGAGGGAGAGAACTTCTGAATTAATGCACGTGGTACAATATTCTAATGCATGACAATGAGCTGATGTGAAACATAAGTCTTAAGACTTAGTATATTAACACATTTGCATAAATACAAGAAAAAAAATAGATATAAAATGTCAGAAATCATTCCCTAGTGATTCTGGTAGAATTCTTAATACCTGCTCTTGCACGAAATAAAAAGCTTAGTAGACTCTGAGTATGATAGTCTGATGTCTACAGTATCAGTATTTACAGCATTATGACATTAGTTTTTGATCAGATGGAAACAAAACAGTTGATATTCTGTACATAAGGGCACAAAACCTTAAAAAAACTTGGCTGGGGAACTGTTGTGTTCTGCCCGTGCTAAGAGAAGAATTGAAGCAAATGTTTCTTAGACTATCCCATAACATAGTCTAAAGCAGCGAATATTGCACTTAACTCTGC
>VWZK01016469.1:0-112042 GCA_013396935.1 Baryphthengus martii | reverse complement strand
GGGGGGTGGGGGGAAGAAAAAAAAAAAGGTCTACATTACCTTAGGAAGGGTGTTTTGAAGTTCTAATTTTAAGATAAGCACTGGAATCCCACTTGTTACAGGTTACCAGTTGGAAAAAGCTACTTCCCACCACCCTCTGGGTGAGGCCAGTCAGCCAGTTTCCTATGCACTGCACAGCCCCCTTGTCTGTAACACAACAGTTTCTCTAGGAGGAGGCTCTGCGTCAAAATCGCACTGCTCAAACACAACTTTCTAGAAGAAGGGAGAAGAAATTGACTCTTTTGTGGGAGCAGGTAGAAATATTCAGGGGATAATGTTTCAGAGTGCAAATCAAGGTAGACAGACGTGCCTGTGCAGAGCATCTGAGCTTGGAGACTGCTGAGCACAGAAAAAATCCAAAGTTATCCCTCCAGGGTGACAGCGAGACTGTGTAGGATTAGTTTGCTACAGCCCAAGGAGCCAGTAAAAGTTGCTGGATGAAAATAACCCTAAACAAGAAGTCCTGCTCTTCAGGAACGTGTCTGGAAAAGGGAGTTAAATTTGTTTCCAAGTGGTTATTCACTTACTAGTTAACATTAAAACCAGAAGTTATCATTCTTCTTTAAATACATTCGCGTGTTAAACTTCTTATCTATCTATCTATCTATCTATCTATCTATCTATCTATCTATCTATCTATCTATCTATCTCACTTTGAGCTGCATTGCTCACTTGAAGTAGAACCTTCCTGGGAGGATGCCAGATGAAGTTTCCAAGATGTCGATAGCTGGAGGCACCATACCCATGTAACGCAAGTGAGTTTTCTCATTCCATTTTCCCTGACATATCTGTTAGAAGTAATTATTCCATTGGATGCTCCATTTGTGTGAAGAGAGAAAGTTAAGTGTGGGCCAGCCAAGTTCTAACACGTGCAAGATAAAAATCCTTTCTGGACAAGTTGCAGTGCTGTCGACGTGTGCATGATTCCCTCTTTTTTTCCTTAGATATTGCAGACTCCATAGGATGCAAGTCAGATGATTTGCAGTGAGCGAGCTTAAGCCAAATCTTGCTTGAGAGGACTGGGGATGGTGCTCTCCTACAAATACCCTCCATAAAGATGGTAGCTGCATTTGTTCCTTTCCCATCCCACCTCAACTGCTGCATATGTCGAGAGCAGTAACCTTTGTTAGATTCAGTCATTTGTTGAGATGAGCATTGAAAGTGCTTCTGTCTAGTCTGCAACATTCCTCCCTTACTGTGATTGATGAGGCAGAAAGCAGTGTGCATTTGGAATGCAGGTTAGGATTTAAATGACCTAATAGTGTCCCAGAATTCAACCAGATATAATGCAATCTTCTGTGTTGCAGAGTCTGAATAATATTTTTTTTTTAATTAAACGTACCTTGGATTTACTTTCATACTCTCTGCACAAATACTTCCAGTATATCTTGTGCTATGGTTACTGCACATGGACAAGTATTACCTTTCTGGTTTTTTGGGGTTTTTTTTACATATAATAGTAAAATTTGGCAAAAAGTAAATAATGTAATGGATCAAATTAATGGAGAGGAAATATTTATTGCTCCATATACTTTCTGTAGAAGTTTGGTTCCGTGACGCTGCTGTATTTAAGAGCTGATTTAATTAATACAATATTTTTCACTGGATAATAGCCATCTACTGGTACTGGACATACATACCACAGCAATAACTGTAAACTTGCAAAAAGGTATAAATTGTGCCTCCTAAATGGTCTGAGAATTGTGACTAACAAATTATTCACACTAATTCAAAAAAATAAAAAGAATTAATGAAAACAATAAAAATCTGAAAACGGCAAAACCAGCAAAGTTTCAAAACATTTGAGGAATGTATTTTTCACTACCCACCACTTATATTTTTCAGCCAAAAAGGACTTACTTTTAACTATTTTAATAACCAAGTTTCTCAGAATTATGTGTATCTATGTTTGGTTTTTTTAAGCTAGTTTTCTGATCAATAAGTTTATTTTTTTGTTTGTTTCTCTTTTGTTACACATTTGAGTTCCTTAATATGAATGCATCTTTAATCTGTTTGAGTTGAAACATCTATATTTTCCTTAGTATGGCTTGAAAATGTAAGGGTAAGAATATTAAACGATCTGTACAGGGATGAAATGCATTCAAGGAAAAGGTAGTGTGAAAAGTTTTGTCTAGGTATTTAGAAATTTGGGAATAGTCTCTCTATGAAGCAGAAAAGCTGGGATGCCCGCTGTAGCCTGACGAGGTGTTTGATGAAGCACAAAGACTAAGTCCCAGATGGAGTGTTACTGCCTTATATATGCAAAATTTTCAAGTTTTAGTGTACCTTCTCCATCTGTTAGATCTCTAACTCATATGCTGTAGTCAGCAGCCACATCCTCTGACCAGATGAAATAAATTATATTGTCAAAAAGTTCACTGGCAAAGATTTTACAGTAAGAAGGAGCTAGACTTGCTTGACTGCAAGTTTCCATGTCCAACCATGGAAACTATTAGCACTTTCCTTAATTAACTGTTTTGAAGCCTTATTCATTGTACTCACTGTACTCACAGGCTGACAATTTGTGGGTGTGGTCACAGCTATAGCATCTTACTCTTACCTGTTTTATGTAAATCCTTCTTCTGTTTTACCTCTCTTCCTCAAAACCAAAAGAGAACAAGTAGCTCTGCACTGTAGCCAAGTGCAATTTTTTCTCAAACAAAATAACCGTTATTTAGTGCCTTCATTCTTTTACAGATAGTATATCAAGCAGAAATAGGAAGCTCTCCACTAAGTGAAAAGGGTCAGAGAGCCATGCCTATGGATTTCAAAGTCCTGAAGACCCTTCAACACCCATATAGTCAATATATCAGCACCCTCCAAACTGAAAAATAATTCTCCTTCCCAGTGTTCTAAAATATATTACAACCAGAAAAGTAGAAGTCCGAAATACCATCAGATGAACTTATTTGCCTGTCAGGGTCAGGCTATTTCTTTTAGAAAAATCATCTAGAAGTGATACCCCTCCCTATCTGCCCACTCTCTCTGATTTTAAAGGGATTGAAATGAAAGAAACTAAGTGTGAAAATGCAATATGTTAAAGAATAATGGATGAATGGATTCCACTTTGTTATAGTGGCAAGCACTGTAGTCAGTGATTACACTTCTATCAGTACAACCGGAGTGATAAAAAGTTATTTTGGGGTATCCTCTCTGATTCAGAACTATGAGAAGAGCTCTTCTTTAAGAAGCAGCTTATCACAGTGTACGACGGTGCAAATTCAAAAATCATGAATACTTCAACTAAACTTCACAGATTGACAGAGCTGGGGGGCTCCAGGGACAATCTGATTATGTACTTGGATCATTTCCCATAGGTCATTATATTTCACCAAATTGCCCCTAAACTGAATTCAGTAGCTTGAATTGCAGCTAAAGTGTATCTTCCAGGGTAGAATCCAATTTTTATCTGAAAAGAAGGAAAATTTAATAATTCTCTTAAAAAAACAAAAAGAATAAGAACTTGGCAGATGAGTCATAAGAAACTGAAATTTCGCTATCAGTAATGTATTACCAGCCACCAGTGGGTCAGTGACCTGTACGAAATACAATAATGATCTCAAGACGCGTCACAAAATCTATTTTAACTCCAACTAATTGGCATCCCTGTTGGCACATTCAGAAGAAATTACAAGAACTGAATGTGAGCTAGTCTCATTCCTACAAGGGACTCTTTTCAGCTTAAAGTTGAAGGGTTTTTGGAAAATATATATAAAAATCTACAGTACTAGTAGCTCTGCAGTATCTGTTCTCTTGGGAAATACAGAGCTTCTCTTTCCAGAATTTTTGGTGAAACAATTGTATGAGCCTCCTAATTATATGAATTAATAAATGGGAAAATTCCAAAAAGTATGGAAAAAAACAATTAATTGTACAAAGGTACAGGCACAAATTTGTTGTACCTCCATGGCTGGATGTGAGAGAAGGTACGACAGTTTTTCCTTCTTCCCCTATTCGCTTAGATATTGTGTATTTAAAACAAATTCTTCACCTACTGTTCTCATTGCTTTAGGGAATACTAAACAGGCACACCAGTCTTTTTACTGATTGTTGTCAACTCCACTTAGTACTTTGTTATATTAGTATACATTAATTTGTGATTTTATTATCGCTGCAGGGCATATACACATCATTATGTTTCAGGGCAGTGGCTCATCATTATGGTGATTATTCAAGAACGATGTGTTGATGGCTTTAATGGGCCAATAATCCAGTAATGAAGGCTCTGTAATGGCATTCAGTAGTGTTGTGAAATTATTCAGCACTCCATTGTGGTATGATTTGCAGAGCTGTAAAGCTTTGTGAGTAGAATAATCTGTTAATACATCTTTTTGCAGATTTTCAGGACTGTTATCTATGTGTTTGTTTAGGAATATTGACTTTCACACATGATATTTTCTTGAGCTATTGGGGAATTTTTTGATGGTATGGCAATTTGTGTATTATTTTACTAGGTGTCTGCAAACAGATTTTTAGAAAACTTCATTGTTTTAGACAATAGTTATGAAACTAGAAAAATTATAGGAAGAAAATATGACTTTCTGTAATGAAAATAATTTGTTATGCTTTGCAAAGGAACTTATGAAAATAATTTGTTATGCTTTGCAAAGGAACTTATGGAATGGGCTTTCCTTGTATCTTTATGAAAATGAGAACAAATATAATGGAAGGATAAAAAATGAATACACCTTTTATTCCTTTAAATGTTTGGTAAATGGTAAGACATCAGGTGAGTGTGAAGCTTGTAATAGCAAGTTATTTCAGTCATATTTTCCTCACTTGCATAGATGTGGTTTTGAGTATATAAAATAAATATTTCACCAAATCTGAAAATTGTTTCACATTAAAGAGTGTAATTGTACAAGATTATTGCATATATGTGTATGTATATGTACACGTGTGTACATTTATGTAGCTTACATGCATGTATACATTTTGGTATTACTCTCTGATGATATAAAAAAATAGAAATTTAATTTCTCTGTTCGGTTGTAAAGTGACTTTTTGTGAGCCATGATATTTATCATATTTAACTAAGAACTTAGCAGCTGGTTTTAAATCATATATGATTCAGGTTGTACTGCCTTCAATGGGTACTAAATTTCAAATCCTTGATTTAGTGTTTTGGAAAGCTGAGATAAAACCTGAATACAAGGTGGCAACAATGGATGGTCATGATATTATCTTAGTACAGTAAATTGAAGACTTTCCAGAATCAATCTGATAACACGGGAAACAATTTGAGATTACAAAGTACTGGCTTGGCAGCTCTGGAAAAACTTTGTGTGAGGTGATATGAAAGAACAGTACAAAAATAATCACAGAATGATTAGTTTGAAAAAAAAGTGGCAAGTTTTCTTTGATGCTATTTGTGACCTATTTTAATTTTCAATGCTAAGGTAGTGCAATTAAAGTTTGATGGCTCCCATCACACCAGGACACTAGTCTGCAGTTATTTGGTGATTTCATGGCTACTAGATAGTTTTTCTTCATATGCTTCAAAGAGAAAATGACATCAATGAGGTAAAATCTGTCACAGTAAATCTTGAACCAGCAATGTTGGAACTTGCCTTATTGCATGAAAAAATGAGAAGAAAATTATTTTAAAAAGAGATAATGTAAATTGTGACAATTATTTGTTGTAAACAGGTACCTGAAAGATTTCTTTGTAATTTTTTTTTCCACTTTTTAACTACTGCTGTTGCTTCCTAGAGCACAGCATACGCTATGCAGTATGTACATCATACGTACAACTGAATACTGACTGCAAGTGATTACAAGGCTGGAAGAAGCACATCTGCAAGGTTTTGAGGTTTTTTTTCTCAGGTAGAACTAAGATAGGAATAAAAAAGATAAAAGCTTTCCATCGAGGTCATATAATACTTTTTACTTCATGGATGTAGATGACGACAACGAAAGAGGAGGAAATAGTTCATTCAAGTAAACTGGCTGAGATATGATCAGGTCACTATTATCCATAGCATTTATGATGAATAATGTAAAAATTATATGCACTCAGAAAAAGGACATTGATTGTGTGGTACACTGTGAGTATACCATATATTGTTGATTTAAAAAAAACAACCCAAAAAACCAAAACAACAAACCCAACAAATAATAGAAGGTATAAACATAATAACATTCAAAATGCTCCAGAAGCAGGAGCATAGAGGACAGAGAAAGACAGCAACTGTATTCCTGTGTGAATAAACACTGTTAGTATAAAAGGAAGTGGAAGAGCCCTCAGGTCTCTAGGAAGATGGGTTGTCTTTTTTTTTCTTTATGTGCATTAAGTAGAAATGTCTCTGATGAGACAGAACCTGCATCTCTAACTCCCACACATCAGCTGTCTTTGTAAAAGACAAACTTGGCCAATTTGTTCAGATTCTAGTCGAAGGCTCATGTCCTGAAATTATTGTGAAAGACAACCAGTTTGAGATATTTAGGAATCTCTGTGGTTGGCAGAATAATCATGGAACTGATTACACAAGAAGATTTTAACTTCAAATACTCCTATATTCTGAATTATCTTGTGTAGCACTATTGATTTTAAAAGGGTTATCTATAAAAGTTTCTTTCCTTCTTTTATTCTTGCTATTTTTAGTGAACGCATGATTGACTTGTGTTTTTATTGATTAAAAAACAAAATAAAAAATGTTTACAGGAAATAGTGAGCGATATACAGACAGAAGACAAGCTTTCACTGAATAAACAGATATTTCTATAGTAAAAGGCCAGGAAAAGAAGGTCTAAGTTACTGTCTGTTTAATCTATAATTCCTTTTGATGAAGCACCATACCAGAATACTCTGACTTGATCTCTTGGAACCTGTAAGGAGATTTCTCTATATAGGTGATTCAAAGAGATCAGTCACTAATCTCTGTTGTTCAGTCTGTCAGAACAAAAAGGGATCCCAAATACCTTCTATATGTAGCATTCATCTGACACTGAAAGAAAGGAAACAGATGTTTCTACTTCATGTTCACAGAATCACTTATCCATGTGAATATTTTAAAATTCAATTTAATCTTTTATTTCTGTCAATTAAACTTTCCTATATGCATGCACTTGCAGAAAGGTGATATAGAATGCATACTGGAATAGGAATGGCAACAATTTTTTTATTTTTCTTCTTCAAGTGCTGGTCCACATGTGTACAAAAATTACAAACTGAAAATCCTAAAAAAAGCTCCCTTAAAATCTCTGTCAATAAATACCTATATTAGCTGACATGACGCCCATAGCTAATAAAGCTAATTCTGAAATCTAGTCCAAACTGGCTACCAGTAAGCTTGTCTGTCCCCAGGTGTTTTGCAGGCCTTGGGTAGCCTGAGAAACAGATCAAGAAGTAGTGCTGTTGAAGAGTTGCAGCCAAATCCTCAACATTAGGATTTTATACCAACAACCTGTAGCTGTCACTGTGTTTTTATATCAGGCGGTTAGTTAATTTCTATTCCTATCCCACCATCAGGATTGAATTCTATAGCAAGATTGCAAGCCCTTAGCATACCTTAGCTGCGTATGCAAAATTTCCTTCTGGAGTATCCCTTGTTGTCAAGTGTTTTAGTCACCACATTAAGGTTTTCAGCAGTACAATTCCTGGTTTTCCTGGGTTTGGTGCTGTATAAGTTTGTCCTTCTCCTCCTGACTGATGGAGCATTTTCTACTATATCACCTTCACAGAAAGTAGTCATGATTCTGGGTGGCAAGCGAGCTTCCTTTTCATAGCTTTGTCACATTCTTCCTAAGGAACCTAGCAAAATAAAGATCTGCTCCATTGGCTATATGGGCATTGGAGAAAAAAACCTGCCAAAAGCATTTCTTAATGTATTGTCTAAAACAATTAAAAGACCTCTTGGTTAAAGTAGGTAGACAATACCTATTCTGGCTCTGCATTGTGCAGAAGGCTCAGAAAATATGCCACAGATATAAGCACTGCCACAGTGTAGTAACGGGGAGGAGGAGGCTGTTGGAAGGGACAGTCTCATTCAAATGCAGCTCACACTGTGTTGTATAAGAATGCATCAGAGTCTTTATGACTTCCTGGGATAGTAAATTTTCATCCTGCTGACAACAGGAGTAATTGCTCTGTGCAGAATAAAATCACCTGTTTAAAGGTTTAAGTTCTATTTTTATGAGCTATGCTACCTTATTTCTTAGTTTAACTAATCAAAGCTCATTATTACTATTATTACTACTCATGATAGTTACATTTGTGGAGAAAGCATAGAAAATTCTGCAAATTAATGTTTTACTATGGAGGACAGAGAAGTATTATCATTTTCTCAGTACAAAAAGTTGCATATTTGACGTTATCCTTTGTATTTATTGGTGATGCCAAGCTCTTTTGTCATGTTGGAGGTGTCTACACTGACATTTCTGCAAAGGGATTCGGAGTTATTTTGTGAAAAGATGTTATACTAGCTCTCCACTTCAGTAAAAGTACACAAATGGAAGGAATGCCTTCATTAATAAACAAAGCCTCTAGAGATACCAGACTAAGATTATCCTCTCACAGGTGTTTTTGCTTCTGCTAAAATTGTGGTTGAAAAATAATATCAGACAGAAATTGAGTGAGAAAAAGATTAAAAGAGAAAATGTTAATATACTCTAGGTGGTATTTCACTCACAAAAAAAAATAAAATATGCAGCATTGTGTTCTATAAGCAGTGGCTCAAGCAGAGCTGATGAAAGCCTTTTTTCTCCTTTAGAGCCAGTGAAAATTGTGTATACTTGCTCAATTGTTGTTTTTTTTCATATCAGCATATCAAAGACCATACCAGCTCAGACTTTCCTTGAATTTAGTAATTTGCTTTAAGTCTTGATTTTTAAAACTCTACTTTCCATGGACAAGAAAAGAATCATAAATTATGGTAGATCTTGACAACACTTAGCATTAATTAACGTGCTACTCCACGTGCTAATAATCTCCAATGTGCTTATAAACACATGAAAAACATAAAGTCTAACAGGTTAAATACTATGTCAGAAATTCATAGCTCATAAAAATTTATTGAGTTGTCTTAGGGAGACTCCTGTTATTAGTGGGAAAGAAGCACTTTTTACTATTTGCATAAGGAAAATGACGGCTTCCTATATAGAAAGATTTCACCTGTTGCAAAGATATTAAGTATGAATATCAATGGAATTGTTAATATCTCTCAGACTGTGAAATTACTAATGATGTGACACTGCTTTTTTTCACATAAAATATCAAATACTCGCCATAAGCTATTTCAAATCTGTGTCACAAAATCACTTGAAATTCAAATATTTTAGTCTTGAATTAGAGTTGAGAATACTAGAATTTAAACATTTTATTGCCCTCACACATGGTTTCATAAAAAGTTACAATCCTCAAATATTCTGAGGAATATATTTTTTTTAATAAATCGTATGTCTTTTTAGAAGAAACAGCTGGAAATAATTGTACTTCTTTAGAAAATTCTCTAAACTGTCTGCAGTATATAAGGGTATCCTTCTGAGATTTCCAAGCTCAGAAATGCATTGTCTGACATTTCTCTCTTACACATGGGTTCTTTCCTTCTTTCACGTTTATCATATGGTACTTTCTGCTTTGAAAGAAACAGAACTGTGGTCAGGTCTTTCACATATTGACAGGGTTTATACTTCGGGTTATAGCAATGCCTTTAGCATACTCTGTTTGGATAAAATTTATTGTACTCCAGCCTAAGAGAGGCATGTGGCTTCATCTCTTTCACAGAGCTTTCATTCCACAACTGGACAGCTTTTTTCTGTCTACTGCTGTTTGAAATTGGTTAAATATCCATTTCTGCAGGCAATTAATCTACACAATTTGTAAAGGAAAAAACACACCATAGTACCTATTTGAACATTGTAAATGTTTTATTTTCTCCTAATGAAATGAAAAGTAATTGTGTGGAGAGTGTTTTTATATTTCTTGTGTCTAGTTATGGATATGCAGAAAACTATAGAAATTCAATCCTATTTTTCCTGCATTATTCATATTTTTGTTTCTACATATATCGGAGTGCATATCTTATGTGAAACATAGGTAATTTTCCAAAGTGTCTCCCTTTCTTAGTTTGGGTATACACACAACAACATTTGGAACCTGTAAAATAATGTCATATGAATATTTCAAGCAGTTACAAATAATAAATTAATTGGGTCAAAATACACCCTCAACTGCCTGTGAGGAGGCAAAATCTTGAATCAACTTTCTTTGCACCTTTGAGTTATCATCAAAGAAAACAATGTTTGCACAGAGGTATGCATTAATTGGTAAAACTAGCTAATAGAGTCAAAACAGGGTCTTTCTTTGGCTTTTCCTTTGGCTTCCTGACAACAGATAAATAAATTACCGGTTTCTGGCAAAAAGATATTGTATAATACCCTTTTCAGATTAAATACTGTGTTCAGTTTGAGATTACAAGTGGGAACACTAAAATCCCTGATGAAATATGAAAAGTGCTCTTACCAGATATTCTTATTACCGCAACATTGCAGAAAACAATTTTTAAAATATGGTTTGTCAGTATAGAGTGCTCATAATGAAAAGATTTTTATTATTTGTTAGTCCATATGTTCCATTTATGCTTTAGACATTAGTTTTGTTCCAAAACTGTAATTATTTAGTTGCTTAAGACCCAATGTTTTTAAGACATTGAAGAAAAAAATAACCTAAATCTAAAGTCTGGAAATGAAAAGTTATTCCATTTACATTGTGTTCATTTTCTAAACTAGGCAGACATCACCCAGAGATCCTGTTGGTACAGGATCTTCTGTGTCATTACACATTAAACAAGACCACAAGTTTTTAAACTAGTGAGGAAGTCTTTTGCCAGGTACTGATGAAGGCAGTAAAAGATCTTCCAGTGGTGCATGTAATGATTGCAGCACTTTTAAACTATGTCCTTTCATCTCCCTCAGTTTCTTCTGTAAAGGAAAATTTAGTCTCCCTACTTGGATTACTGGACTGAAGAGTTTTATCTTCTATTAAATGAAAGAAAAATGCAAAGGTTAACTCCAGACAGAACGGATGTGTATTTTTACAACCACTCTATGTCCAGGTGTATTACCAGGAAAAGGAGAAATGAGAGCAAGAAGGAAAAGTCTGTTGCAGAGCTAGGGACAGCTCTACTAGGGACAGCAGCGGCTTTTGCCTTACTATATACGTGTGGCTGTTTGTACTCAGAGCTAAGACCTACCTTAAAGTGTTGGAACCACTTTGTACAGAGCTGATACATGAGTGATATTTTTAAATGCACAGATATGCAAGCACAAGGCCATGGAAAAATATGTGCACTTTGTGTGCAACATGCAGAGTATCTTGGGAGCCATGCTGATAAAAACACTTGAGATGACACCTGGCAGCTCACTTGTTAAGGTTAATTCACATGTTCAAATCTTTGAAAAAAAAAATAAAAAATTACCAATGTTTTTTCCAAGGCTCAGCCAAGCTCAACTTATATTAATAACAAGATTTATACTGAATTTGATACCTTTTTGTTCAAGTCATTGCTAAAGACATTTGCTTCACTGTTGGACAAATTATTGACAACTTTTCCTTGAGAACAGTTCAGAGGAATTCAGATTGTTTGCTAATCTATGATTGTTTTTATTATAAAGTGAAAATACTATGCTTAGGTTATGCTTATGCTGTTTTTTTGTTTGCTTTGTGTTACTGCTTCTACAAAACACAAACTCCAGAAGTATTGTTGCCATAAAGGCTGTACGTAGCAGCATGTTCTTAAATAATTGCTGAGAAGTCTTTATGCTGCTTTATTCAACTCAGATGAATTTTCCACAAACAGAACCACTGAAAGTCTTAGTTGCAGCAGATAAAGGAGATAGATAGAAAAAAAGGAGACAGTGCATATTGTAGCTTATAATGTCTTTTTTTTTTTCCTTTAGTGGCTTAACTTACTCCAGAAAGAAAAAGGTTTTGTGTATTATATAATCCATGCATGTTTACTATCTCAGAAAAAATGACATATAGCTGGAAAAACTCAAAAAACTGTGATCTTCCATTTCTGCTGCTGCTGATAACATCAGTTATTATTTTGTCTTGTCCTTTCCTCTGCGTGTCTGTCAGATAGATTGCCATAACATATCTCAAAAGGGCACATGTGAAACATATGACATGATTCATTTCACCAAAGGTCAAAATGAGATGAAGCTTTGTCTGACCCTACAAGAACAAGTCACCCACCATAATTGCAACATTTGTTACTGAGTAAACAAGACAAGATGCTGAAGGAGAAAACAGAAACCTGTGTGGAGGTAATCCAAAGTCTGCGACTGTCTCACCCATGCAATGTGATGTAAGGGCAGAGATAATAGCTGAGAGGGGAAACTTAAATATATATCTAAGAAGGTGGCACACAACCCTGGGAGCAGATGCAAGGGAAATCAGATTTGCCTGCTTTCCCTCAGCAGCTGCACACAGAAGCTCTTTTAAGCAGCAAAGCCATCCTTCTTCACATAAATTCCCTTTGAAGCTCAGAGCGAAGCATGCATTTCCCTTTACCACATTCATAGTTAGGTGACTATGTATAGATACTCATTCCTTCATATTTCTATAGTTCAGCCTCTTCCCTCTCCTATTTGTACTCCTCCCTGCTTCATTATTTCTGTATTCACAATGGACTTTCTGGAAAGTTATTCTTCCTGTGTGAAGCTCCTAAGCACACATAGATCTTCAGCAAAATGTCTCTGTGAACTGAGAGCATTTTCAGTCATCTTTTTCTTCTTTCTAATTAGCACTCAGGATAAACAATTTCTTCTGTATTACTACCCAAATGTACTGTTACTATCCAAAACTTCTCTTCAAACTAAGGTAAACTGGGTAGAATAAAACAGGTCATCAAGTGAAAACAAAACCAGTATTGGCTGGCCCAACAGCATCACAGACCGATGTTTGAATGGCATGGTCTGAATGGCAGGGAGAGAACAGGCTCGTTGTGGACTAGGAAGGCAAATAAAAGTACCTGAATCATGTATCTTGGGCATTCCTGCATCTCTGGAAGAAACAGCAAAAGCAAACCCCTCTCTTCTTGGTACTAGAGATTACTGCCTTTCATCTCATCCTCCTCGAGCAGAATTGGAACAAACCAGAAGTTTTAAAGTTTCATCTGTAAAAAGTAAACTTCATACCTACTTGACAGTTTACACAAAAACTCCTATCCCGAATTTCACCTTGAATGTTGATAAGGAAAAGTGTGGGTACTTTGCTTGGTAAATAAGAAGAATAATAAAAGGAAATAACTAGTCATGGAGCACTACCTATGTAAATACTCAGTTCATGTGGAATCAGGGTGAATCAGAGAGAACAACGACCTCACATTTTGCGGCGGGATAGCTATACAGTGTGTTGTCATATTAGAACTTTCAGTGCTATGTCTGCATTATAATACATCTCAATAAAAGGGGAGCAACTTGCAAATGAAGTTGAAAACCTGTGATCTACTCAGATTCTGTGTATTGCTTGGGTTCCTTGGTAGCCTAGTAAGAAAAACATAAGTGTTTTAGAGCATTTTGTATTTTCCAGCTACATCTGTTGATCTAATAATATTCTCCTTTGTGTCACTCGTATTCTTAGTCTCGTTTAGATTAATACAACTACACCAGAACTGTATTGCTATAGTCAGGAGTTAGTATTTCCTGCTTATTTTGCTTTTTGCTGTCCTAAATTTGGACTTTCATTTGTATTTGGTCTAATTTCTTCTCTCTCAGGCAAGGCAGCATGATGATGCATATAGCTGGATGTATTCAGCTTCAGGCTAAGAATTAGGCCACTTTTTGTTTTGTGAGCATTTAGCTTTACTTATATAGACTCCAGTGTTGAATGGGACAGGACATTTGGCAGCCAGGTGCAGTAATCAACTTACCTTTTGCCACAAGGGAATTGCAGGGAGTTAGAGCAAATAGATATCGCTAACAGCAGCTTAACATTACTCTTGCTATACTTCCCTCACTTATCTAAAATGTATTCTCTCTTCAATATATCCGTATTTAGCTGCATGTTTTTAACTAAAAAGATCATTGCAAGTTTTATGGTCTGGTTAGATGTACTGTATATGATGCAAAGATACTATTTGAAGTTACATGTCTCACTGGAACGATACGAAGGTTCTGCTCTCGCCTTATAAACGTCTAGATGGGTCTTTTTTTGTTTGAAAACAGCTGCAGTGTTTTTGAAAACTATTGTCCTGTACTGGCCTTTTGAGCTAGGAGGAGTGACATTGTCATTCTTTTATACTACATGAAAGCTTTTCGCTTGCAAACATGGACTCTCTCACTCACATAGTATCTGATTTATGTACNCTCCCCCAAATAATATTTTATTTATTTACCCAAAAAAAAAAAAAAAAGAAAAAAAAAAGAATATATGGCAGCAACATTTGCTTTTTAATAATGAACAGAAAAAATACTTCAAAGTCAGTCATGCATGAAGGAAACACACAGGAAAGAACCTTAAATGCAAGCTGCTGACAGATCATGAACCAAAACTGCCTTTTATGTATCTCAAACAGAAAACTTTGTAATCATCTATGCCATCGGTAGTGACAGTATATTCACTGAAATCATTATACCAAAGTGTTGTAAAGCTTCGGATAATCTGAAAGAGTAGGAAATGTTCATTTATTCATGAAGTAGAACTGAAAAGCTTCTGCGTAATGTTGGGTCTCTCTTTAATTAGAAAGTCAGGGAAGTAAGACATTAAACTTTGTCTGAATAGCAAGTTAATTATTTAAAAGAACAGAAGAAAGCAGAATATTTCTTTAGGAAGAACAAATAGGTTAATCTCAGGTATTTATTCTTAAAAGGTTGTCAAGAATCATTGTGCTACACTTAAATGCTAGTGGGAAGACTTTTGTTAAGCAGATAAAACATAAAGGATGTTGGAATCACCATAACAGTGATAATAGGCAAGCAAATGACTATTCCAATTTATTTTTTTTCTAAAGCCAGTGAATAAGGATTCCTAATCTCCAGCAGAGGTAAAACAGGAATAGGCAACAAAAGACTTGAGAGTATGTGCATTTCACACAGATCCAGCTTAGAAGGACCAGCCTCTAGAAGGGAGATGAAGAGTTTCCTAACATCCCTTCAGTATTTGATTCAAAACCAATTAAAAAAATATATAATTCTCAAGATGTCCTAAAGACGTGTTGTGCATATACTTCCAAATCACTGTTGACCAAAGGGAGTTTTCAGCTGATCTAAAGCAACATTAAAAAAATCTTAACTCTTCCCTTCCAGTGAGGAATTTATCTGTCAACACAAAAAACGTTTGGGCAAATTTCGTCCATGTGAAAGCTACTTGTCATTAATGATAATTTTTACTTATACCTTTGTTTTGCATCAATGTCTAATTCACAAACACCACCAAATGATGTAGTTTAACATTCTTTATGAAAAAATGTGTTGCATTTTATTAAAAATATAAGTATTTCTACACTTAAAGACATCTGAATGCTCTACATTTGATACTGTAATTGTATGTGCACTATGTTAATTCCTAATTGGTAGATGACATATTTTTCCTCTATAATCGTAGAAGAACTATGTATTTCTGAGGTTATCACAAAATAGGAGCTCAGAGTACATTAGTTCTCCTGAAACACTTCTATTTGTAATAAATGTAAGGAAAGTTTGAAAATCATCAGCAATATCCAAAAAAACTCTACTTGCACTTAGAGTTGTGCCAATGCCTGAGCACATTTGTATTCTGGCAGGCACTATTAGAAAATTTCACACTCCGGAGAGCACTATCACATGCTATCTCAGCAAAAAAAATGAGCTCTGTGTACATTTACCTGAAACTTCCTTACAGCAATTTCCATTTCTTTCATACAGAAGACACTGGATTATCAAATATAATGCATGTTAGACTGGAGAGGAGAAGAATGGGATCACACCTGTCAAATTAATTTAATTTTAAAGGAAGACAACTTTATGTTATATTTCTTTCACAAGACAACTTCAAATGTCATAAAAATATTTGCAATCCTTGACAGCTTCTAGAATGCCTTGGGGAACATCCAACATATCTCATGATCATGACAAGAAAATTGTTCGCAATTACCAACCAAGCCAGAGCTAAACCGAGCCTTCAATTTTCCTTACTTTATTTTCTTGTTTCCATCTCTGAAAGAAAAGCACCACTGCTGGGATAACTTCACCTCAAAAAAATCTGTTACATAGGAAAAGCAACCGTGACCTTCAGCAAGCAGTTAAGAGTGTTAAAATTCCTCAAAAATCTTGAAGTAATTCTGTACTGTTTTGATGTTAACTGTAGCAATAATGTCAACAATAGTCAATACTGAAGGTTTATCATTCAGAGTGTTTTGGAATGATGAACATTTGTGAATGTTGCTGAGTATAATCAAAATGACAAATACAATTCTACAATTAGGTTTCAAGGAAATTCTGAGGGAAAAAAATTAGGTCTATGTTAAGACAGTCAAAACTAAGTTCAACAATCCAACAGACTTTTGATGTAAAGCCTGAAACTATTCCAACTGAAAAGAACAGAAGCATTCATTATTTTATTTATTACTCTATCCTTATAAAATTTCTGAACTTGTTTGTAGTTTTACTTTTTCCAATTCCTCTGACAAACAGATATCCGATTTAAATATATGTTGTGGTTGCGCAGAAAAGTACTTACCTTTTTAAGTTTTAAGCCTACTGCTCATTATTTCATTTGAAGCCCATTTTGCTATTGGAACAGTAAAATTATCATTCTGTAGTTATCTTTGTCATACCTGTTAGGAAGCAGAGATTACTTTTCATTTATTATCTCTTCCCTGAATGAGACAGTATTTAAAATCTTCTTGAATAAATGTTATTTAAGTTATACAAGACACTCCTTGTCTTTCTAACCATCCCTTCCTGAACTTATGCTCATTTTATCATATTCATTTGAGGTAGAATGACAAGAATTTCTCTATTGTATAATTTGGATTAGTTAAGTATTTTATGTTTGATTTAGACGTACCTTCTTTTAAGCCAATGAAAAATCCATATATTCATAAATTAAAATTTCTAAAATGTTTGCTGCTTTAAGTGTAAACACAATAGATAATAAATTAATTCAAGGTGCGTCATCATCTTCAGTCTTGTCAGCGTGGTGCTCTCTATATTCATGCAACTATATGAATTAGTCCACTACTGGAAAAGTGGCAAGTCACATTATCTTTCTGCAATGCTTGATACATGTAGGCAAATGGATTTCAATAATTCTTTCATTTCAGGAAAAAAACTGCTTTAACATTTTTGTAACCATGGGATATGACATACTTTTCTTAGTCCTTTGAAGCGCACAATTACATTCTAAATGAAGGAGGCGCACATTTGAATCTGCACTTTGCTGTACAGTCTATGAATGTACCAACACATTCTCCTCGCTTTTTGGGGCAATGTAATCCCTGGGGTGGTCAGAAGTGAACTTTCAAGAAGTGTTACCAGTGAGATTTTACAGGGAAATCCAGGCTCCAGAGAGTTCTCAAAGAGAAGAGATAAAACACAGAGTGAAAATGCATTTGTCAGCTCTGCTTCATCTAAGTATTTTTGTTATAATGTCTTCTATGGAATGAGATGTCATTACCAAGTTGTGTATTGCTCCAACATAGCCATCCATTACAGTAAAGCAGAAATAGCACATTCCATTAATCACAGACACAAGGTTAAATAAAGATGTAAGCATATTGGGAAAGCAAGGCTTCAAGTGTATGTCACCTTGATATATTAAGCAAATGTCTTAGAAGGGGCTATAGGCTTGAGAGAATAATAGTAGTAATATTAAGGAGAGCTGTATTAGCCATGCTTAACTCAGTAATACTCATTTATATTGCTATAAAGAAATTGATTATTTGAGTTGTTTGCCATAGAGTAAGCAACATATGGTACATAACATTTGAAATCAAAACGAATTTACGGAAAGAAATGAGGACTTCAAATTGACTCGATCCATTTGGTTTGATAAATATTCCTTTCAAATCTGTTCTTTTTCTTACACATTACTAAGCTGTTCCTTCTACATTACAGAGATGAATGCACACAGAATTACTGTTCAATTCATTCTCATGTCAGTGGTCATTCCAGCATTTTGTGCTTTGATAAAGACAGACCCTAATATAAGCCAGGATAACTCTGTGGAATATTACACTCCAGATGGCTGACTTCTACATATTAAGAAAAGTTGTTGGGATAATAGCCATACCTATTTTGTTCCATTCTGGTTTTTTCCACCTTTTTCCTCACTTTTCAATTTATCAATTCTGTTTCTTCTATTTCTTTCTTTTGAACTGTTCTGTCTCCCATTTTACAACCTTCCTGTTCAGTATCCCAATTCCATTTTCTCTGCAGCGTAGTCCAAAAAGAATAGTTGCTCTCAGCAACTATGGACTTCTTTGGTGCTCTGCAAGAATAAAATATACCAGATAAACAATAAAGTTCCTGCTGAAATCATCCTGCAGTGTAAAGGGTCAGAAATATAGTAACTGATGATTAACTACATTTCTTGCTTGCCTGCTGGTTTTGAGTTAGTGGCTAGATTTGGACATGAGATGAGATTTTTCTTTAATAATACCAAGAAAAACTCTTCCAACATGGGGCTAATTCACCTCCCAGTTCAATTTGGGCACTTCATCATGATCTTTTGCATAAGTATCTGCCATTAATCTGAGATACTTGTATTGACAACCAACCAACCCAAATGTCCCAAAAGCTCGACATTGTTGAGTTTTTTTCCACAAATTGTAATTGCACCTAATATAGTCACTAGCTAATTTATATTGAATTATCCCAGTATTTTAATTTGAGTCAAGAGAACTTTTAAAATGTTTTTTTCATCACAATATTTGTCTTACATCCTTACAGATGTATCTGAGATGATAGAGCAGTTATTTTATTTTTACACTTTTACTGCAATACACCTTCTTCCCATTGCGATGCGCAACAATTTTGACACTGAAGAAAGTGATCTCTAAAGGGTGTGTAGAGTCCTTGTGGATGGTGCTTTTCACATATCTGAAATGCTCAGTGAGTATCCGTGATGCTACATTCTTTGTCGTTTGTGTAATATCGCTGGGTTGCTTTCCTCTTCTTTAACCATCATGATGTTTTCCAGTGATCTTTATTTATCTGACTTTCATATTCTGGACAAGTGACTTACCTTTCACTCTCTAGGAAGTGTATCTTCTTGTTGATTTCTGTTTCTGAAGCACCCTAAGAGTTTTTTTAGGCAATATTGGAAGAACACTTATGACCCCAGACACTGTCCATTTCATAACATACCACACATAAAGAGCAAAACCATCATGCTTCTGGGAAAATTTTACATCAGGTTCGCATTTTCAGACATCTAGAGGTTTAATCTGACAAACCATCCGATATCTTAGCAAAATTTTAGAAAGGATGAACTACTGCCCCACATTATCCTCAATTGCTTGTGTTGTTGCAAGTGCATCTTCTTTAGATATGAAATCTCGGGGTTCTTAAGGAAGAGTATCTTATGCTGTAGGTGCAAAACTATGAATAACAACATCTTGTTGGACTTTCCTATAATACAATTAGGTAGTTATTTTCACACACACACATGCAAAAAAAAAGCAGCTTGACTTTTCACTTTAATAAACAACAATCATCAATAACTGTCTATATTCACAGCTATTCACAACTTTTAACTTTTATTTTGTTATATATTCTTATGCTCTTATTGTTCCATTCACTCTATCACCTGCTGGTGTGCAACCCTGCGAAAACTACAGAGTTGGAGGGAACTGTCAATCTGGGGGCTAGAACCTGATTAGGATTAGTCATATTTTGAGAATCATAAACTGATCGATCCATCATATTGACATCATTTCTGATCATCAGATAAAATCCATACTCTTACTTACCTTCCCACTTCACTGTCTGTAGACTACAACCAATATAGCTGGGTTAACACTAACCAGCCTTAATCTCATACACTTCAGAGTAATTGGAGTTAATCCATGTTCTACATTATAACCATTTCATAGACCATTGAGGAATCTTGCTGGAACAATGTAATTTGTTGTCAGTCTGATAATTCTTCATAAATAGACTGTGAATACACATTGAAAACACTCTTTTTCTTTTTTTGGCGGTAGGTGGAACAGGAACCAAAAATCAGCCATTTCTGTTTTGTCTCTTCATTACTGCTGAGCAAACACTGCCAGCAGAGGAAGGTCACCTGCCCACCACCTCTGCAGCTTGTGCCAGCAGTTCTTCTCTTTCTGGGAAGTTTGCCTGACAGAGCAATAGAGACATATCTGCATTGCATGTGAGGACATTACACCTAATCTGAGTGAGAACCAACAGTGTCTGGAAGGCAGGAGGTTATAATGATGAGCAGATAAGCTACCTGGCCTTATACTACAGGAAACAATGAAGTTAGGTATCAACTTAACAGCTGGGCTCAAGAGAACCTCCTAGATGCTTATGAATGCTTTAGGAAGATATTTACTCTTTAACATTTTTACCTACTAAGGAGTTCTAAAGTTTAATAAGTATAAAAAAAATTTGCTTCTGATATTATGTATTACAGCCCTCTGTAAGCAATGACTGTGGACATGATATTTATTTAGAGCAGCAGAAAACATGTAAGGCATTTCTATCTATTTTAAAGCATTTTTTCCAACATGCTTTCTGACAAGGCTACAGAAGAACATCAGTGTTTCAATATATATATAGATTAAGATAACTTACAGAAAGATAACACTTATTTTTATTCAAATGTTTCTAACTTGCCCAATTGCATAGTTGTTCCTCCTAACCCAAACTATTAGTGGTGCTATGATACTAAGGTATATAGTGGCATGGGATGGGGTAGTATGCTATGAAAGGGGTGAATGAGATAACTTCTTTTCAGCAAAGACAACTGACTTTACCTTTTCAAAATACAGATGCCTAATATTGCACATTTAATTTCTTCTGTACTGCATATTCATTGGATTTAGGGGATTAAGTGTTTCACAATTTGTATTCATATTTACTGTCTACCTAAAGAATTAGAATTTTCATTGTTAGTTCATTTTCTAAATCTCCGCCTGAAGTTGTAATTTCAATATTTCAACTGTACCCAATGCCTGCAGATTGGATAAGGTGATGTTTTTATTCTCCATTTCAATCTGCCCAGACTCTTGCCCCTCAAACAGAGTTAGGAAAACAGCCTAAAATAAAAGGATTATTTAGCTGTTTATTTCTAGTCTGCTATAATTGAAAATAATCAAACTTCAGTAAGTATATTAAAAAAACTTTTAGCAATTTTTACAATACCTTAAAAATGTTCTATTCCTTCATCACTTCGGAAACATTCAAAGGTGATTTTGGTTGTTGTGAATGTATTTGAAATAAACCACTAAATATTAATTTTACAAAATTTAGAGATGTGAAAAGCCATCTTGCAAAGAAAAACTTGGAAAACAATTTTAGATTAAGAGTATAGGAGAACTAACTCTGTCTGAGAATGTAATACCCTAATTCTGTCTTGGCCTCAGGAAGGGAAGTCTCCTCTATTTTTTCCTTTAGTATAAAATCTATCGGGATTTTGATTAGACTATATTGTTAATATTCTGCAATTGACAGGATTATTTGACTTTGAAAAAATATGTCTGAGAAAGTTAAGGTTACAAATATGCAAGAACTCCTGTGCATTTTTCTTTTATTTTAAATAGTCATCACCTAGCAGGACTTGTTTTCTGTAATAGTGTGCTGTTATTTGTTATGATGGAAAATACTTCGCTAGGAAAATAGCTCAAATATCAGTTATAAACTCTTAATCAAGAGTACAAGAACTTTTTTGACACTTTAATTTCAATAGCAAGTTGTGATGAATTTGTGTATAACTCTGAACAAAAAAAAAAAAAAAAAAGCAAAAAATTGTGAAAAAAAAAAGCAAAAACGATACAGGAATAATTTTCAGGTTTCTAATACATTTCTTCATCTTCTTATGGTTTTATTATTTCTTACAGAAAGTCACATTGGACTTTCCTGTAATATTTGCTTTGCTGCAGTGAACACTCAGAGAAGGAATTCCTAATCTGCTAAACCAATGCTGGAGAAGAAGAAAATGATATCAAGGCTGATGTATTTCCTTCAGCCTATATGAAAATACAAGGGACTGGTACTGATAGTCTTCTCACATTTCACCTGTACTTAACTTATACTCAAAAATAAGACTACCCTCTATACAAAATGTAATTACTTTATAAATTCACATTCCAGAATGATACTAATAATGCATCACTCATTAAATATGCTGAAAGTTGCAGGAGTGTAGAAAAAAAGTCTTATCTTGAACTTTAGCTTTTTGAATACTGAACAAAAGATTAATGAAACACAGGAAGCACCAGTAGTAAATCTTCTGCAAGTAGGTAATTTGAGTGAAGCAAATGGATCAATATCTTTTTGCTGGCTGTAACCTGGCTTAAATAATTTTATTAGTGTTAAATAAGTTCAGAAATATAAGATCTGGTCTGTTAGTTCTCAGCAAAATATCCTTTCCCAGTTACATTAAATCACTTAGTTATAACTTCAGCATGAAGAATTTTGTGGAATAATTCAGTCAGAATAGGTCAGTCATCTCCAAGAAGGTACTAGTGGAAAGCACAATAATATTAAAAAAGGGAATTGAGGTGTTCTAGTATCCTACTACTATGGACCAAAGAAAATTCATTAACTTTTTGATGTTCTGTTCGTCGGAGCTATGAAAATCTTAAAGTAATTAATGTAAATTGATCAAGTTCTGAGTATGTGCATGAGCAGCAACAACTTAGAACAGAGCATTTTTCAGATTTGTGTGCCTCTGTTGGCACAAAAGAACATCAGCTGTCTCCTAGATGTGACCTGCTTGCCTCTGCCCCACACAAATGGAGCCTCTTCATATCTAAAGGTATACAGTAGAAGGTGCTTCAACTTGAGGGACTGTGCGTGTATGCCTAGGTTTCTTTATTGATTCAAAGATACTTCTTTTCCAGCACAAAACCTTGTCTCCGAATCAGATTTCTTATTGCCTTCTCATCAACTAGAAGCCCATATATAAAAGAGAATTTGATATGTTTAGTCTCCCTTCCTTCCTTCCTGTCACTGTTATCTGAGCCACTAAACTGAAAGAACGTGTTTGAACAAAGACTTGCACTGAAGCTTTCTGACAAGGAACAGAACTGATTTCCTTTCAAGGATTTTCTTTGGAAACTTTTTCAGCTACTATGCAGAGATCCTAGGTCTCTGGGACACTATTATTTCTTCCCCACAGTATTACTCATTGATCGATTCTCTCTTAAAATGCATTGTAGCCAGGTAGTGGCACCGAGACTCTTAATTTCCATGGATTTTGCTTTCAACAGTGTGCTAAGCGTCATTATTTCATTTGACTTATGAAACGGCTTGAAACTCACTTCCTGTGTTGGGGGTTTTTTTTAAAGGAGGTAAAACGATCTCTTATGGGTAGGTATTGCCTGAAGTGAACAGTTCAGGTCAGCATTTAATTTTTTTTTTGTGTAACTGAGACACAGAAAAAACTTAACCTGCTGGATATTTAGCCAGAATTGATTCATCTGACTACATTGCTTGTCAACCTTATCACCAAGCAGGGTAATCCTAGGCACAAACATTGCTGAAAATTTACCCTATGCAATTTACTATGGAGTGAAAACTTAGGATCTGTTCCATTAAGGTGCTTACACTTCTGCAGATAGTAACTCCTTTCAAACTTCAAAAATCACCGAGACTCTTAATTTCCATGGATTTTGCTTTCAACAGTCTGGTGGTCCCCAGCCCAGGAAAAAAAAAAAAAAAAATTTTTTTTTTTTCATGCAACCCTTTATATTTAGTTACGAAAGGCAGTGTGAGACTAGAGACAAAAGCCAAGGCAGAGGCATGGAAGAGACTCTGGGCTTCTTTTTGATGTTACAGCATCTACAAAGCTTCTGGCTCATTCATCAGCAGGAAATCATCACTTGCTGAGAGAATAGCTCAGAAAGATCAGTCTTATCCATCCCACTCCACTTTCTCACCGAGTCTGTCCCAAGTGAGGTTGTCTCAAAGCTCATTGTCAAACTGCACAGATGTTCTTGAAAATATTCACATTCTAGCCAAAGAGTTCCCTTTTCATCCATTATTGTGGATGATGTTTTCAGCTAGTTTTGGATGATGAAAGTCATGTTAGATTCAGAGGAATGCTTTTCTTAAATGATTATCTTGAATCTATTCTACTGTGTCTGGGATTGCTAAGAACAGTGGATAAAACTGGTATACAGATTCACAGCAATGAGATGCATTTTTAAAGATACAACCATTAACATGTTCTGACATTTCTGTTTCCCAGAGGTTTTCATAACAGCTTTCAGATCTCTTGAATTATTTTCTTCTATCAACATGAAGAGGATCTTTTCTGCTCCCACAGTAAAAAAACTACCAGCACATCTGTACAATCAATCTCTGCTTTAAGTTTATTACATATACACTATTCAAAGCCATTAAAGGTCAGATTCTGGTTTTCAGCCTGAAAAAAATTTGGACATAGTATTACATCTAGTGGGCACTAACCTTGGTAACACATCAAATTTGAAAAATGAATAAATAATCTTAAAATTATTATGAAGAAATAAAATTGAGACATATAAGAGTTTTCATAACAATTAAACTGAATTCAATTTGCCTATATAACTGAGAAAGTGATGTGCTAATATTCATTTTCATCTCCATGACTTGTAGGAAACTGTCACATTTGTGTTTTGTAAAAATCTTCAAGATATTCTTACTGCCTATTCCCCAATACTGTCTCAGCAGAACTAGTACTTTAATTACCATGGAATCAAATTTCTAAAGAGAAATAAAAAGGTTATGAAACAGTTTTCCAATGTTTTGCTTCCCCAATGAAGGGTAACAAATACAATAGTTTGCATCTTAAAACATATTGTCACAAAATGTTTTGATTAGGCATGTGAAGAGTTACTGGCTTTATTTCTGCCTATATTCTTCAAAGGTTTGCTATTGTTGGAACTTCTATGTTAATTTATTCTATCGCCATTATAATGGACAAGGCAGAGTAAATGACAGACCATAACGGATCTGGTACTGGGAGCTGTTTAAGATTAGTACTTTTAACTTACTTGATTACTTCATAGTCACTCATTCACTCACGTCCCCTCTCTAGCTCTACATCAGCCAATCCTCAAGTTCTATCTGTCCCAGCTTTCCCACTGTTCCCACTTACACATCCCGAGCACAACAAGCCAGGGTCCTGGGGCATTCTCTGGCATTCCTCTTCACGCATCTCCCTGATCTCCAGGACCTGCACCTACTTCTGAGATTTTACCTCCAACCTGTCTTTCCATGATTACTTCTTTATTTTGGGAACTCTTCTTTTAGTGCCAGCTCCTCTTTCCAGAAGAACACCCCCCCACCCCCCATTTTCCCAATCTAAGCAGCCTATGTGCAGAATCACAATGCGTAACTAGATGCCTAATAGGTTCTGCCTCGTGATTCTATTAATTGGAAGAAATGAGATGTGCCACTTCAGGCCAGGCACTTTCAAAATTTCCAACCAGCCCATATCTGTTGCATTTAGCAAGAAGCACACTTCAGATTGAGAGTTCAAAAGCTCGCTTTCAGACATTCACATACACCAAGTTCTCTATTGCCTGTTAGCATTCACAGCTTAAACTATATTTTCACCAATAACACTGATTTATATACAGTCTGATATTCTGTGAAATAAGACTGTCAAACTGTAAAGTCATTCTGTATTACTGTAGAAAACCGGAGGGCGGGGGTGTGTGGAAAAGCCCTCTGCACAGTTTGGAATGACTTCTAACCTTCCTCAAGGATTCTGCTAAAACTTTCCTACAGAAATAATAACATATGCTTTGATCATGGAAAGTGCAGCATGAGGTATATTTTTGAAGGTGCTTTTAATTAGATTTCGCTTTCCACTTAAATTTAAATATCTTGATAAGGATAGGCAGAAGGCAGAATTGATAGAAGCTGCGAGAAAGAATAAATTCAGTGATTCAAACTTCAAGATTTTTAAGTGGATACAGTTTCTTAAGTCTTCACATTAAATATGGTGTAAATGAAGTGCAGTTAAAAAATTTCCTGCACACGTGCATATATATGCAAAACCCAGAATTTCCTAGAATGGCTGGCAATTAACATTTTATGATTTGACTTCTATTTAAATGTTTAACTCTTTCCCAAAATGATTGCTTTATGTGTAAAAACCTTAATTTCATTCTTAAAATATTTGTGTTTGTTAGTCTAGCTAATCCCTAGCACTGATTTTTACCTCCTGCTGGGTAATGCAAACTAAAAATCTCTCTCTGATGTTCTCACAAATCCTTCTCTTTTTCTTCATGCTTCTTCCATTCTCATCAAGCTTTTTAATCTCTTAATATCCTACTTGTTCCTCAGCCCCTCTAATGCACCTTTTTTAGTCTTTACTTTCATCCATCTTACACCCCTTCACATTCTCTCAGGTTGGCCACACTTTTCTTATTCCTGAAATAATTTTTCTGACATTTGCCTGCTCCCATTTGTCTTGATCCTTCATTTCTGTTTGGTAGCACCACCATATTTTATTATTGTTGTGTATTGCTGTTACTAAAGGAATTCACATTCGACAGCAGATTGTAATGACATAAATCTACATTGCCATTTTTTTATTTGGCTGACAAGTTAGTATCATTGTCTTTTCCATTACAATAGTAAGAGAAAAAAAAAAAACACTAAGGTCAGTAGGTAATTAAAAGAAGAAATTAGACAGAAAAAAACAGATGAAAAAAACCCCTGATATATTACCTAACCATATTCTTGTCTCGTATGCCTTTTCTCTTTAGGAGATTGAGTGCATCAGAAAAAGATTTAACAGAACATTCAAAGGAACTGAGAAAAGCAATATTTCAGCTTCTGAAATACAGCAATATTTCTCTTCCCACAGTGCCTGAGAAAAGGGACCCAAGGTTCATTTACATAAGTGAAACAGAGTGTTGATCTTTGCCACGTGGTATGTAATAGTTTGCTTCTTGTTTTGTATTCTTATGTGCTCAGGACAGGGTTTGGATGATATATGAGTCAGTCTCCAGTGTATTTGAACTGCCTGTGGTATACAGTTAGCCAGGGCTGTCTTGTGGTCCATCTCTACTCTTGTTGGAGGAGACTCCATGCAATTTTTGTCAACTTGGAGTCCACTCAATACCTTGGCAATTGTGAATGCTCCAGTCACAGCTCACACAGATCATGTCATTGAGGTTATTTTTTTGTTAACAGCATGGCAAATCCCCAGTGGCTTCCTTTAAGTGGCTGATAAATCCCTTAATTTAACATGATTTAACATGATTAACATGATTAACAGGATTTAACACGAACCATTCCTAGACCACAAATTATAATGAGTGGAGAGGGAAGGAGAGATCACATGGAAAGGAGGTGGATGTCACAGCTCACAGTTACTAGGCTCTGGAAGAATATAAAACATCCAGATTGTTACTTTAAGCAAACAACTTTAAAACAGGTTTCATCCCTATTCATTTTATAATTAGGGCAAGGGACAGGATATTCTGAGAGCCCTTCACACATAACAGAGAGCTAAGGGGAATGTCAAGCCCTACAGAAGAGCTAATTCCAGTCCATCACTTTACAGTCTCTAGCACAGTAAGAAGGAAAGTTTTAACACTGCCTCTGGGGCTCTGCTAAGTCTGAAGTCTGTGTCACTTTTAAAGCAAGAACTCTATTTCTCTCCAAGCTGTAATGACAATGCAGTGACAGCCAGCATCAGTTACTGAAGTAGTGTTCAAGCATCTTTGTTGGTTCCACTGAAAGTTTGGTTGTGGAAAAAGAGGCAATAGCTGGGGTGAAGCAAATCTGAAATCTGCAGCATTGTCAAAGAAGCAACTGCCATACAAGACATCTTTGTGGATTGCCTTGCAAAGGTCTGACACAAGCCAGGTGGGCAACTTCACCACCTTTGCTGCTCAAGAGGGAAAAAGGAATAACTAACCATGCAACTGAAGAAGGACAAATTTTCTTTGCCCTTTTGGCAACAATGAAGACAATAAAGACTGAGTTTGACATGATACTTTCCAACAGTGTCAAAATATCTCCAGTATCAAATCTGGATAACCCAAGACACCCAACTACCCACAGTTCTAACATAATGAAGAGTTAAGTGTTTATTACAGTCTGATTCCAACTGTTATCAGCCTCACTAGTACTGTCTTTCCTATACTGAAAACCAAAGCAGTCATATCTATTTGTTTCTTCTTTTCCCTCCATATTAAAAATACCAATGTTTTGAAAAGAGAAGGAAAAGGATAATAGTTCAACAAAAGAACATTGATGCAGTGTGATATTTCAGGAATGGAGGTTAACCAACAGCAGTGAGGTCCGCGTTGCCTCCAGCAGGTGTGACTCACAATGATATTCCCTCAGGAACTACACATGCCATGACATGATTTTGGAAGCTCATTCCTCTGGGATTTTCAGGTAATGGGAAGAGTGTATAAATTCCTGTGGAATAGTTAGTGGTATAAACCTGTCACCTATGCTCCCATGTTAGGAAATAATGCTATCCTCTAAAATGTAGCTGCAAGATAGCTTTAGTTTCTCCACTTCACTCTTATTTCAGTCAGGTTTGAATTTTGCTTGGGCAGTTGGTTTGAGTGTGGATATATGTTCATTTTCTGAAGGACGTAGGTCTCATTGCTTTAAAAAAGAAATATTGTTCCGAATAATACTCACCAGTAGTTGTGTGTTAGCCTTTGCTATCAAATCTTGTACTAATGGTGAATTTCTGAAGTCTCAAAATTAAACAAAGATGAGAAGTTTATCTGATTAAATTAGAACCGCTTGAATAAAGAATGTTATTTAAGTAGAAGACAGCAAAGATCTTTTTTTTTGGCAGGGAAAAGAAGTATTTCTGAAAAGGTTTGGCTAATTGATGTCACGAGGTTATTACTAGATGATAAGTAAATGGATTTAGGAGAGTTTTGTACTAACAGAGTAGTAAAAAAAGAAAAAATAATGCATAGCACAATGAATTTTAATATTCTACTTAGATTCATTTCTGAGTGCATAAAGAGAGAAGACAGATGAAAGGCCGATGAAAGGAATTTTTTTCCATCAAAATGAAAACCATTTAGTCATTTTCATTTCCATTTGTTATGTTTCATGCGCATAGAGAGGAGAGAAAAGCAAGAGCCAAGAGGTTACACTTGGTATTGCAAACATGTTTAATTGCTTTTTAAGGTTTCTGGAATATCCATACCATTATCTTACTCCTTCAAAACTGCCTTATCATCATTCTTTTGCTATGTCACCTACAGTAAATTTCCTTTCTACCTCTCTGGCATTGTCCCTTCACGGGCTTTTGCATTATTGCCCTCTTCTCTGTTGACTCCTCAAGCCTGAACCTCATGGCACTTTACAGATTCAGTTACTGCAGGCTGGATCAGGTCCCTGCAGATCTGTGTACCAACTATCTTTTTTATATTATCTAGTTCACCAGTCTCCCTCAATTCACTCGTTAAATTATGTTCTCCTCAGAAAGCTTTTCAATTTAACCTCTGTAAAGATTCCAAAATTTCATTCACCGCTCAGTCAATAATAGAGTACATAATAAAATACTATTTTATCATCATAGCACTAAGCTTGAAATCTAGGGGAGGGAAGGATGTAAAAAGACAATTTGCTGTTTTGGAAATGGCAGAATTTACAGCCTGAGGGTGGAAGAAATCCTGTTTTCCCAGGATAAGTGTTTCTTTTCCCTCCTTGTGTCTCAATTATACACAGTATTCTTCTACACAATGTATTTGGATTTACCCTCCAGTCATGTAGATGTTGAAGCAACTACCTTTTGGATTCTTTCAAACTTATTTCTACTCAGATTAGAAAATAATTTGTTCCATTAGTTTCAAAGCTACACCGACACCTTACAATTAACCCTGAAACTGGAATAATTAACTTTATGTTTTATTATAACCTTACACTCGAACTCCATTTACTCAGCTTCATTATTTTCCCATCTCTGTTTCTTGAGAAGCCAGAAAACCTCTCATCAAGAATATTAAGGACAATTTTATGTTAATTAAAAGATTTGTTCTCTACACAGCTTCAAACCAAAATGACCCAGTATGTTGCTGGGCTGTTCACTCCTCTATTCTAACCTTGCACCAGAGAAGTGAGATTTCATCCAGTGCTAATATTGTAAATATACACCCTTGAAACAGATTTTTTTTTTTTAAAGAAATTTTGACTTTAAGACCAGAAGCTTCACCACAGATTCCTTGTGTGAAGTTTTAGGATCCAGATTATTTCCTTTTTACCTAGATGTTACTGCACAATTAAATTACTTACCCTAAAACTGAAGGATGCTCTATGAATTGAAATTCACCTTCATAGAATGAAAGTCTGCAAGGCTTCTGGAAGAGAAAATGATAGACCAGCATCTGGTATTAATGAGGAAGGAGAAGAGCAGATGACTGTTCAGTGCAAGAATATCAGTTCCAGACTGAGGATGGAAAGGCATCACATCTCAGCACAGGATGGACATGGATCTGTTGGAGCAAGTCCAGAGGACGGCCACAAAAATGATGAGAGGGATGGGAAATCTCTCCTATGAGGACAAGCTGAGAGAGTTAAGCTTGTTAATCCTGGAGAAGACTCCAGGCAGATCTTATTGCAGCTCTTCACTATTTAAAGGGGGCTTATAAAAAAGATGGGAACAATCTTTTTGGCGGGGCCTGTTGCAATAAAACTTATTTTCTCTAACAACAGCTACAGACTACATAAGGCAACTCAAGTCAGTGAAAGAGAGTTTCATATTTACCATCTTACTTCTGGCTTCTGAATTACAGTCTGCTCATTAAACATGAATACACTCAGACTAACTGAGCATCTGTTAGTCTGGGCTAGTAGAATCATTCCAGTCATGTAATTCTCTCTAATTCTTCCTCTTAAATTTGCCAATTTTTCTTGCAGATATTTGATTCTCCCTTTTTTACTTCCCTACTAACTTTTTTCTAAGCATGCTAATTTATTAGCAGAAATAAGTAAATACATCATGCAAGGCTGTAGAAAGACTTTGAATTAATTTTATTAAGCAAACATCCCCTTTTGTGTATTTTCCATGACTATCTAAGGCTGTTGCATACTTTACATATGGGGTTTATTTTTCTGACTTGTTGAGCCTTCTTCCTATATCATTCCGAGATCCTAAGCTCCTGATTTCTGATCACAGGTTCTCTGACACAGAAGAGTTGCTAAAAGTGAAAAAAAAAAAAATTGGCTCAGAGTTAAAAAGAGTACTACAAAGCCAAAGGCTCCAGATGAAGAGGTGTTGAGGGGTATGGAACCAGACACAGGTGTAATTCAGGTTTCCAGAATCCAAAAATCAGTCTTAAACCCATCTGAGAACAGGACTAGAGACTTACCAAGAAATTGCCATCAGAATCAAATTACAGTGGCCGCGCCTACTCTGAACACCCCACAGCCTGCTTGTTAGGGTAGTTTCTTGAAAGCAGATCATGAATACCTCTTTCTTTGGTCTTAAAAGCTTGCATTTTTAATTCTGCTGCAAAGTAATGGGAACTAAAGTGTTCCAGATACATATATCCTGTACTTGATGTATGGCCCAATCCTTGTATGGATGTAACTATGAAAAAAGAAACCCTCAGCTGCCCTATGCTCATATGAAAATTTACTTTCCAAAAGAATACTGCAATTTTTAACTTTATTTTGTCTTCTGTTTAATCTTAGACAGCATCAATCTATACACAAAGATTAGCATCTTCACTGTGAGCTCAATGACTCCCCAGTTCTTACAACTATATTTTTCAACCGAGCTTTCAAATCCAAAATAGAGAACTTCATGAACCACAGTGGGACACATATCTGTAATGGAAGGGCAAACTTTGCATATACATGATTATTTTTCAAAAAGATATCCTAGTGAGAATTTGAACATTTAGGGTTTCTTATTTGAAATACCTAGGATTACATAATGGCAAAGTACAATGCATGGTAATAATTTCCTACTTTAAAGAAATGATTGCTTGCACAAACCTTTAATACAATTTATTAAACTTTGTAAAGGCATTCCCTGTCCTCTGGAACCAAACTGAGCTGATGATAGTTTCAAAATCTAAACATCTGCATATGTGTCCCTTGACTAGAGACTATTTCTACACTTAGAAGGCTCGCTTTACTTTATTCTGACTGTAAAAAACAATATTCTGCTATTGTTATTGTTACATAGCCATTCTTTAGGAAATACTAATACAGAAAACATGCACAAATTAATTCATCATCAAATGATGCACCTATATGATCACTGGATTCTGCACAATATCTCAAACCATTACAGACTATTTTAGTTATTGCAGATACTGCCCCACTACCCATTATGAAAAAAACACATTCATCTGTCATGAGGAGCCTGTTCTCCCATATGAGAAAATCTGGAATTTGGTGCTGTTAAAAATGAAAATTTATCCAATAATATATTGCTACCAAAATGGAAAATCTTAATGGTGACACCGTTCCTTTTGTTGTTTGCAAACAGAAGTGGTGAATAAGAGATGGTAGTTTGAAACAAAAAGAACAGAGAAACTCTCAGAACTTGTAGCTTCTAATCTTTACACTGCTAATGAGACTTACTATATGACATTGAGAAAGGCACTTAGCTTCTCCATTTCCAAATCTGCAAATTAGATTAGTACTTGCCTACCTCATTCATTTTTCAGATGGCAAAGTCAATGATGCATGTGAAGTGCTTAGCATTTAGAGGAAAAGCTTCTTACACAAGTGTATAGCATAATCTGATATGGAGCCATAGAGTTACAGATAATCTTTCTACCAGAAATTTGATTTTGCTAGTCAATTTGATTATAGTAATTTGTATAAAATGCGAAGACTACACTTGCTTCACTGTTTATGAATTTCTATCTGCAGTGTTCAGGTGTTCATTCATATCTATGTATCATTGACTTTAGCTGATAGTTCCTCATGGAACAAACAAAGTTGGCTTTGTTCCTTCCTTTCAGTCTTTTCTCAAATGCTAAGATTAAGAAATAACTCTTTTTTTCTGCCTTCTGTGTGCCCCATCAAAATATTTCTTGCCCCATTCTGCTTGTGGAATTCAGAATTAGTAAAAAGGTTATTTTATTCCTTTTTTTTTGTGCCAAGCATTCCTATTGAAAGACGTTAACATGGGTAGAAGAAAGGTACATAACACTTAGTTCAGAGGAAACAAGACGGAGTATGGTTATTTCTGCTCCTCTGCATACATAACTTAGTGGTTTGATTAGATCCACAAATGTTATTAATGATAAAATAGCAGCTAACATAATCTTCCCTTTTCCATCTTCCCCATGTTATTTTTGAATGCTGACCAGTAACTTTTCTCCTGAAGATACTGTTATTCCACTATATTCTGTTTAAGTTTCCTCTTCAATTCTACCTTCAAGTGGGAGATTAGAAAAGATAACAAGAAATGTTTTTCATATTTGTTGAGTAATACCAATGCTTGGAAGCTTTGGCTTCCTATTGACTTGTAATGAGGTTTGCTTGGTTTTGAAATTACATTATGGCATGACATGACCTCAAACTAAGGTTTAATTACAAGGTACGTATTTTTTATTCATTAAATTTAGGTTGAATATTTCCAAAGAAGAGTGAGGAATATTGAAGACCTATTTTCAAGCCTCTAATCCCTCTGATTGCTTTCTCTATGCAAAAATGACAAAAAGAAAAGATACATATTTCCATATATTTCCTTGAAACCAAATAAAGTCTTCTTGAAAACCATTTATTTGTATCATGAAGATAGCTAATTAACACCATCTTAAAGAATTATTATTTTACTAGGCAATATTGTACTCTATTCACCCTTTTTATCACCTATTAAAGAAGAAGTGCTGTCAGTATAGTTTGTCTCATACCCATTCTATCCATAAGTGATAGAAGCTTGAACTCTGTAAATCAGTTCAGCTCATAAAAATGAAAGTGTGATAGTATGCAGGCATACAGCAAACATCACTGCATAAGCTTTTTGTCATATCTCTTGTTAAAGATGTTCAGTGAAACATATTCATGGCAACTCAGTACATCTGCTTTATTCAAGTCTAAATATATGCAGCCTTTCAGCTCCTGCAGCTCAGTCACAGGATTGTGTTTTTTCCCTTTTCCTATGTATTCTCTGTCACTACGACATCACTAACATCAGAAGACTCATAGATTTTTGTATATTACATTAGGTAGAAAAAAAGTAAATCTTCTTAACTGCCTCCTCTGCACAGTTCCCATGTCTGGCATCAAAGGACATGGTATCTAAAAATTTTGATGGCTATGCTAGTTAATTTGCATTGTGGATACTACTACACATCATTTTACAAAGAAGCTTGGCTGGCAGAAACATCCCATTCTTTGTACTTGCTCTGGTTTTCCTTTGTAGTCTTCAAGATACAGAGAATTATTCAGGTAGTCTATATCTTAAAAAAGTAGGTCAGTGGTTTGGGGAAGACTTTTTCTAAAGATTTTGTAGGTTGTTTTGAGCCTGAACATCAAAATCTGTACTAGCTCTTAATGGATGCCTTTGCCTTACCAACTGGCACAGAGCAAAGAGAGACCATGGTTTAATCTGGTCCTGTTATGGTTCCAGAACCACAAGTCCACATCATGTCTTAATCAGTTGTGAAATATATATATTGCCACTTGCCAACCATAGGCATCACGCACGCGTAGAGAGATTCTGGGGCATCTTGCATCCTGATTTCAAGTAGACATCTCTAGATGGAGCCCTGTTAGGTGGCTTCAGTCTTCGTTCCACCGGGAGGGAAATCACTTTGATGTCACCAGTGATGTGCGCAAGTGAATATTGCACAATATTCACACTATTGTGTGCATAAGTGTAATGCAAATCTACAACTATAAGAAACCCTCTAGCACCCTAAACAGCTAACGTAAATGTATCAGCTCTGCATCTTGACTACTAATTTACTGTGTAATAAAGCTATTAATGGAGAATTGTCTTTTTTTTTTTTCATCACAGCAAACCCTCCAGAATGCTGCTAGCTATGTCCAGCCTTATGTGTGGATCAAAAATTTTCTGGAGGCTGTTTACCATTTCTACATAAAAATTATTTTCTAGATAAAAACATATTTAGCAATGTCTACGTAAATGTTAGATCACCAATAAAAGTGGTAGATTGAGCAATCTAGTACTATAGCAACTTGAATATTCATAAACTTTTCCAATAGTAAGCGAGTGTTAATTGTCCTATAAACCATAAGGTGTACATTCACTGACCTTATCACAGATTATTTTTACTGCTGCAGTGGAAGAAACAAGACTTTCCCCTCTTGTTTAGATTTCCTTCTAAATAAATCTGTAATGTTTTCAGCATTGCCTGTGTTTGGGACCAGGTGGACTAAAGATGGATTTAAATCATGTCTCAGTGTTAAAGAGAAAGGTATTTATTCTCTAAATGAAATTCCTTTGCCACTGTTCCCTTTATACCGGAATAATCTCCGCATACCACAATAAAATGGAAATAAAAAGTGAAAAATAGGGGGTTGATTGCCTCTTAATTTTTGTCATGTCATAGACTATTCTGTTAACTTGGAGAAAAAAAAGGGAAAAAAAAAAACCTTTCAACATACTGATAGTCAACAGCTACATTTTCTAATGCTTTAATCTCTACTAGTTCATTCCTTCATTAAGAATAGCATTAAAGCACATTACCTGTACTGTTATAGTGACATAATTGCTTAGATTAATGTCATAGTATAGGAGAAACTTTAATAGTTTCAGAAACGTGGAGGTTGCTGAAGATCTTCTCATATTCCAAGTTAAAAACCTGTACATGCCTGACAAACCACCGATCGAGGCAGGCACTATAATTAGACATTTTGAAACTTTCAAATTACAAGTTCCAGAGAAGTGATAAAAGTCAGACATTAAACTCTAGCATATTAATTAGCCCATTTTCAAAAAAATATATTCTGAAAGACAGTCACACAATTACTGCATTTTAAGGTAATAATATAAAAGTTAATACAGACTTGTAAACGGCATTATTTGTATTTTTCATTATGAATTTCATTCTGCAAATAAAATGATATATTTTTATATTAGTATACTGTATTTCAATTTACCATATTAATTTGTTTATTAATATTTTGCTACTGAAATACATAAATAAATCAAGAGGAAATAAACATACCCAATTGCTTAAGCAGATTGAGTACTGAACTTCCAGAGAAGTCTGTAGGAAGTTTGACCTACATCAATGGTAAAAACAGAGGCTAAAAAAATGGTTAAGAAAATTATTACTCTTTAATTTGTTATATTCAGTCTACGTGTCTGTAAAAAATCTAAAGGTTTACACCAAAAGACAGGTTTTTGTTTTGCATATAGATGACTTTAGCAAACAGAAATTCTCCATTTTGTTATCCTGTTTTTAGTCACAAAGTAAGGCAACAAAAGGGAGGAAAAAAAAAATTCTCACTAAAAATAACACCAACTTCTCATTTGACGCACGGCACATTGCTCTTGGATACTGGGAGAAAAAGCAGAAAAATAATTACCTAGATTCAAAAAATCATTGAAAGAGGAGATAAAGTTATTTCTGCTTTGTGCAATAACCCATTCCTTAGTATACACACCCACAGTAGGAATAAATTCTTTTGTTTAATCACAAATAAAGGTAGGTTGGTAATTCAAAGGAGGGATTTCTTACAACTCCCCTCCCTTCCTCCTTTTCCATTCTGTTGACATCATTGTTCTATTTTATATAAAACGTTTACATTATCTTTAAAACAGAAAAGTAGTTTCTTTGCCCTACTGGATCAAATGTTCATTGGCAAGACTAAACATGTGGGTTATCGTCTGCCACTCCACCAGACAGACTCAGAAAACCTTGAGTTGAGGTACTGTCTGGCTAGGTGGAAAGCATGTGTATTTATGCACCTACTGTCTGTGAAGGAAGATATGTTTCTCTGCTGAGGAACTTAACCAAGTTATAGGATAAAAAGAGAGTGTTTTTCTCCTGCTGAATGTAACATTTTCCCTCTTGACTTCAATCAGAAAGGTCGATAATTTCACCAGTACAGTTTTGTAGACTCAAAAATATAAGATGTTACACAGTTTAAAAACCTTTTTCTAAAGTCTTTATGTAGACTGTTGCTATTTATGTTATGTGACCACTGAAAGATGAGCTGTTTTGCATGAACATATCAATTTAAAACAGATCACCAAGAAGAAATAAGCAGGATGGTTAAGGAAAATCGACCTGTTCACAGACACTTGAAAGTCGTAATAAAACAGTCAGCTCAGAGAAAAAAGGGAAAAACATACAAATTGACTTGTTAAGTAATGCTTGCAGTTACAGATTTTTTGTAATTCACTACAAACTGTTGTATAAAAATGCAATTGGTCGTGTTGGATACAGTTGGATAGCCCAAGACCTGACTGTTGCTGTTTTTACCAAAACATTTTCAGCATGGTAGACAAAGCTGAATTAACTGTGATTTAGAAAGCCCAGAGTAATCAGAACAGCAAAAAATGGCAATATGATTCAAGTATATGTTATAAAAGCCTGTCAGAGACACTGGGTCAAATATTATGCCACTGCTATCTGCACTAGCACAAATATCTTTAATGGAGGGAGAAATTCCACCATGGGATGATGAAACACAAAAGGCTTGATATCTACAAGTTAGGATAAGGGGAATGTGAGGTGCTCTCAGGACATTGAAAGGAAGGTGGAATTAGGCCATAACTACAGCATTTTGCAGCACAAACAGGTTTCTATCCATGGGAGGTGGGATGATTACAGAAAAGCAGATACAACCACCCCTAAAAATATCTGACAGGGATCCTGCCAAAGAAGTGATATTTGAGAGAAGAGAATATGGAAAGAAAATTGTGTTGGATTCTGGCTGTCCCTGACTGCCACTGCAGTTCATCATACTTTCTAGGCAGCTGAGAGAAGGCATCCTTGACATAATTCTGATTTATGCCAGCAGACAAAAAAGCTGCCTTCAGATATACAACCAGAAGAATGTAATACTATCTTTTTTTCCAGCCCCAGCCCTGCTGGCCATCTAGCGGGACTGGTCAGATACATGAGCAAGGGTTCCATGCAGAGAGCTCCCTGCCACACAGCCTAAAGAAGAAAAAAAATCTGCACCAAGCAAATATTGGCCCTTGAAACCAACAGAAATTTCTTTAGGAGACAGTGGATTAAAGGTTCCTACAGGCAATGTATAGAAATCGTGATCTGTACAGTTATCAGTTGTCAAAGGCTAGTTGCAGAGCTTTATTATTAGTCCTAGGTATTAGGCATTTTCTTTCCAAAGGTATCAGCCTGGATAAACACAACAATGTTCGAAAGTGTCTTTCTGCTTGAGAGGCAATTCTTTAGAAACAGGTAGGTGTCTTATACCTTCACAAGCTTATACTTAGTGCTAACATTATGCTGAGAGAGCACAGACACTGAAAGTATTCCAGCTCTTGACTCCTAGTTTTTGAAACAGGAATAAGAGACAGATACTAGTATTTGAATTTAAAGCATCTCCAAACAAATTCAATTCTATTCGAGCAATTCCCCCTCAGAAGTTTTACACTGTTAACATCATGCCAGTACACACAGCTAAGTTTCACGAATGACTAACAACATGAAGGGGCAGAATAGCATTAAGTGAAATGGTGTTTAACGACAAATCTATTATTATTCTGGGACCTATCACCAATTGTTATTAATATTCCCCTATTAGGAATTAAAAGGCAGAGAATGAATTAGAGCTCCTGTCCAAAATAAAGTTAAGCTGATTTTTTTTTTTTTTAAAAAAAAAAAAAAGAAGAAAAAAACTCCCAAAAGCTAGTATTAATTTCCACAGAAGAACAGCCAAAGGCGTATTTCAAATTCTCAAACACAGGTGGAGCATATATATAGTTTCAGTTTTGATAATATGAAATTCCCACAGAAATAGATTGATTATTTCAATATGAAACAGTATCTTCAGGCTTCCTTCCTATCTACTCTTCTGCAGCAGCTACCACAACATCCAATGAGAAGAGAAACACTGATTTTCCTCTTTAACTTCATCAATTTTAATGTTTTCTCTTATTATTATGTCTATATAGACCTTTCCATCAGTGCTCAAATTTGTCTTTCACACCCTTGTTCAAAAAACTCTGTGTGAAAGCATCGTGCTGTTCAAAAGCTTTTAGATCTACTGCTAGCAGCTTCAACACCGAGCTTCAGTATTCCAAGGAAATCTCCTGGTAGACAACTATATCTCTAATATCACATCACAGTTTGTTGTCGTTCTTGACATTTTTTTGCTCCAGAGAGGATGCAGATTCGGTTAATGGAGTCACTGAAAGTGAAGGCTGGAAGACACTGCCAGGAGTTATGGAAAAAGGACCATATATATTATCCACATTAAGCCAAAAGCAGGTTTTTATTTCAAGAACCTCTGCAAAGTTATAATGCAGGTAGCAGGGAAAAAAACCACATCAGAAATTTAAAATATTGTTGCTATTGTCATCTGCAAACTGCTATAAGACTGTAATAGTCTCTATTCAATTTTAGCACTAAGAAAATGGACCAGTTGTGAGCACTGAGAAAACAGCAAATAAATCATGTTACTTAGCTGCAGAAGAATGCTAGTAGAATCAAGGAATAAAGGTCACTCATGACTGTTCCCCATGAAAACTTTTACTACAGCAGTGAAATTAAGGAGGGCTTATCCTGTGAAACTAATTTCTGCATCACATAGTCTCACCACTGTGAGAATGTCACTTGTGAGCATCATGGATTTTCTTCCTCTGCGTGTTTTGCAGCTGATGGAAGTCTACGCATCCCAGGAGTTCAGCGGATGTAGTCTCCCAGGTTGCATGTGTTATCTACCCATCCTTTTCTTTCTGATCTGTATTTCAAAATGTCTGTTGCCCAGACTTCAGACAGCAACAAATGATGTGTGGTAATGACAGCGTAAGACTGCCCAAATCTGGGTCCATATACAAGCACTTATGAGAAGCAGTCACTTCTGAAGAATAATGCAAAGATCTTTAGCAGGAAGCTTACTTCTCTCTCTGCCAATTGGTTAGAAGTCTGGTAGCCCTGTAGAGTGGGCATCCATTCCTGCTACTTCTAGCAAGACCTGAGCTCTCTGGTGCTGTGGAAGGTTCTCGGACCCCCTTTATCAAATTCCAAAAGGAAAGAAGAAGGTGATAAAAAGTAAGATTCCATACTGTCCTAGGCCCATAACAACATGATGAGAGAACAGGCTGCTAACTTTCAAAGAAGCTGGGTCACTCCTTGGAGAGGATCACATTGTGTGAACTCATTACTTCATGGAAAATACATTGAAATTGAAAAGGTAACTCTTGGAGACTCCAGTGTAGACAGCTATGTCACAAGAACATAACCCTTACCTTACCCTGAATTTCAAATGTAAAAGCACTATTTTCTCCTTAGGAGATCACAATTGTCAGGTATCTTGTCTGAACTATCAAAAATGTATTTTAGACAAACATTGACTATGTTACTGTAAATGTCATGGTACAAAGCTGTTACCAACAGGTTGCATCATTAAACTGTATCATACTGTTAAAAATGATAAAGCTATAAATAAATACAAAGGAAAGGTATACACATTTCCATCTAAAAAAGCAACAGTTAATTTTGATAGTGGTCTCAGGGTAAACCAGAGAGCTGTAGGGAAAGGTAGAAATCACATTTATCTGTGTATTATTAGTCTAAAGATCCAAAGTATACATCAGAACAATTTCAAATATTGTGTTGCATCACTAGTGAAAAGCAATAACTACTTTTCCACCTGACTGACTTGCTTGAGTAACAAGCAAATAAGCTTTTTCTGTGATGCACAATGTTTTCAGTAATGAGGCACCTATTGGTGAATATTGTGTTAAAAGTGCACTCTAATGGTTTTGAGGCAAAATTTTTCTCTCTGGTGCCTAAATATATATAGTGACATTAACCTTATTTCCTCTGGAACTGCAGTAAAAATGACTGAGAATATAAAACTTTTGGTGTGCTTCATAATAACTTTTTTTTTTCCCTTACTTTGATGCTAATTGGAAGTCTTATATTCCAAAAAACTGAACATCAAAGTCTTCCCAGTTGACTCAACCCTGAGGTATATCTGTGAAGACACATTGTCAGTGTTTCCATAGGAAGCAGAATATGTTCTAGCAATGGTACCTGATATACAAAAAATTGGCACTTAGGGACATGGTTTAGTGGTGGACGTGGCAGTTTCAGGTTAACAATCAGACTTGTTACCTTAAAGGTCTTTTTCAACCTAAATGATTCTACAAATTGTGGTTATCTACAAACAAAATACGATTAAATAACCAGGACAACTATCAAAGTAAAGGAAAATCAAAATCTGATTCTCTGCTCTTGTCTGTTTCCTTTCTTTTCTTTCTCCTTCTTTATTATCACTTTCTAACTTGCCTTGTCTTTATTTTTCTTTGATGTCCTTTCCTTTCACCTTGAAGGTTTTAATTTCTTAGATGAAGTAATTTCTTTGCTGAGTAATGGAAACAGTATGTCTTTGGTCAGAATCATTAAATATAATTAATGCAATTAACTGTAGTGATATGTCATATATTGTTGAACTAAATAACAATTAATAGCTAGAGGAAAGCTTTGAAAACCATCTCATATGAAAAGTTTCTGGGATTATTTCTTTTAAGGGATTTTCATGAGCCATCAGTTACTTTTAGTGCAAGGTTATAGAGTTAATGGTACAATTAAGTCATTTGAAGATGTGGAGTAGAATGTGAAATTTGTCTCTCAAATTTTATGACAGAGAACATACACAACAGGCTGTTTTGGTCCCCCTGCTGAATTAACTTTTTTCTTTCATTCAGCATTAGTAGCAAAAATATGTGTTTGCTTTCTTCATCCCATGTATGTACCTTTGCCCCCAAATGACTTGTAATTGTTTTTTAAAGCACAGCTTCTCAGTTCTTTGAAAGCCCTTTTTTTGAAAGTTCATTTCACTAGTGAAGACATGAATGTAAATTTAGCATTTTATAATTTGTTTTTTTTAGCTGGCCTTAAGCTCCATTAAGTAAGCATTCTCAACAATGTTAAAGACTACACAGCGTCAAATTTGGAGATGCAAATGCTGTGCTGTAGTGTGGAGATCTTGGTACTCTGAGTTGCTAGTACTGTACTGTATTGTAGTGTATTGCATTGCATGGACTCCTTCAATCCTGCCTTCCCTTAGCATGTGTCTGATTCTGTGGTATTATAATCTGCACACTAAAACATCATAAGTAGGCAAAAGTTATATTAAATAGGGGATGTATATAATTTATACCTAAGAAGTAGTTGATCAAAGAGGAGGGCTTAAAAGCCATCAAGTTACAGATCAAGAAAGCATTGGCAATAGAGAAAACAGGACCGAGACCTAGAAGACCCATAGGCAATGCCAAATGTAGGAAGGGATGAGAACGAGACTTCAAAACTCTAGGGAAAACATGTGAAGACTTGGTAGGAACGGTGACAAAACATTGCAGGTCAGCTGTCACAACAACACTTCACAGAGAGATGAAATGTAAAGATTGGAAGTGCCCCCAACAGAAGATAAAATACGGATACCAGAAACTCCTCATCTCTGCTGCCGTGAAATAAAAAGTGGGTACATACCCACTTGTATGCACATCAAGCTTGCATTTTATCTAATAAATGCAGGCTTGGTGTGCATAGAAGTGCTCTAAGTAACTCTTGACTTATGTCTGAAGACCATTGTCTGTCAAAACATCGTAGGGTGGAAGCTACTGCTATTTGTAGCCACACTCTCCTTGCAAGACCTGCATGCAGGTCAGGAAGAGACTAGTGGCGGGCTGTCCAGGACAGAAGGCAGTTAACCTGATTTTCATATCAATTTAGACAGCCAGAATGAAGGAAAGCCTACATATTAAAAATTGCTCCCTTGATGTTTTTTTTTGCATCATTATATAATCAACGAAAACAAGGGGAAATGTTTCCCCTTCTACTCAGCAACAGGGCTGTATGAATTGTGGGTGTGGTGGAGGTGAGTTTCAAGTTATTATTCAGGACTGGCTTTATCAGGGATTCTCTCAGAGTGTTAACAGCTTGTCCTTCCTTAGAAATGGAAAGGACAAACACCTTGTTTGAGCATTTTCTGTGTTTCTTTTAATTGCTTGCTATGGGCATTATTTCTTGAACTTCCTTTAATATCTGTTGGCTGGGATTTCAAGGAGAGCAATGATGTCCAGCATACCCTTAAGGTATAAATGAAATCTATTAGAATCAAAGAAATAGGTCACTGTAAGTTTCTTCAATATGAGCCAGATTCCCTGCCAGTGTAAATGGGCATCTGTTTCATTTGCAGATTGGATTAAAGGAAATTTATGGAAGGAAATATTTAGTTTTCATAATTTTGTAGTCCATTAAAAATATTCTTCATTCACAAAAAAGACCCTCACCTCTTCTTCAAATTAAAATGTGTCTAGATACATTTGCAATTTGATTTCACGGCTTTAGGTGTAAGATGAATGAGTAAATTACTAGGTCTGGTTTAAACAATAATGTCTACATACATACATTTAAAGGAGCTAGCCAATGTTACTGACCAAAAGTATGTCTATAGGCACATCAGGGATCTAAGCAGTCAAACAGATTTTGCGGATCAGTCTGAAGAGCTGAGCTGCCTAAGTTGCACTCAAGTTATATTGTAACTGATAAAATGGTGATTTGGCTCTAGGCTCTGACTGGGTCAGAGTGACAAGTGAATTTCCTACCTGCTCTACATCGCCATAGCTCCATTAAAATCAAAGGATCAAGTTAATACACTTTAACTTAGTACTGACCTAGGTCAACATTTTTACAAGAACTGGTTTGAGTGAAGGACATCCTTATTAATTATACACAGGTATAAGCTCTTTTTACATTGTTAATTAATACAACCCTGATTTCATTCAATATTTCAAAATATATTACCTCTTTTTTTTTTCCTTAAAGGACTCCAATTTTGACAAACAGCTGATATGACTTCTTTTTGCCTTTAGGGAGTAATCCATCAGCACCTATGGCAAGCTAAATAGTGGGTCAAATACACAATAATAAATCTTTGCATTGTTGGAGTTTTCACATTATGTGTCATGTAAATGTATTTAAAATGCCCTTGCTCTGTGGGTAGTTTCCCATCAACTTCCCTGGAAGCCTCATAATCAATATCTGCTATTACTACCACAATCATTTAGAAGTATAACATATCTGTGCAAACAAGGATTTAGAGTTCTGAAGCTATGGATTAAAAATTAGTCATGATTTTTTAATAAAAATAACTTTTTTTTTTTAATTTCAGCTGTATCCATACTGTCCTAAAACACAGGGCAAAATACATAAGAGCATGCACTGAATTAAAACAGATATATTCCAATATGCTAAACTGCAGGAGAACGAGAAAGTAACACTAATGAAAACTCCATCTGAAATTCATTTTGCAGATCTGTTAAATTGTGATATATACTAAATATTTGAGATAGACTATTGTTTGTGGAATTTTTTTTATACAATGCAGTGTTTGATATACCCTAGAAACCAGAAGTCAATATACAGCAGCCTCATAGTCTAGTTGTGTCATTTATTATAATGATACAACTGGGCAGAGTGCTCTGAAAAGGATCTAGATCGAATGTTGATACCTAAGTAAATCAATTTTTATATAGCAGAGGGTTTACTTCATCAAGGAAATTTTGCCTGTCCTTGCAAAATATTCTACAGTTGACTTGAAGAGCTAGTAAAAACACTCTGTCTCTTGTACAATTAATTATCTGACAAACAACTTACGTCTGGGTCCTTGAACTCCTGTTATCTGTTGGTCTGCTTCTGCAAATTTATCTTATCTCTCTCCACTAAGAGGACCTTAGAAGAATTCAGCAATAGGCCTTGTATATAATTTAAAAGAAAGACATGGTAATATTTTTGTTTGTTGAATTAAAGTATAAGCTTATTTCCTTTCTTCCATTTGCATTATTCAGAAGAGGGTTAATCTTTCAAGTTGATAACTAAAACTTTTAACACAGATAGACATGCAATTACAGAGAAATGATAGAAAATAAAATCTAGTTTTGCTTGGAAATCTTAATCAAAACCAGAGGACTTCATTTCTAAACCTCACTGACTACCCTAAACATACATCAGTACTTTGTTTTGGTGAAATAAAGAGGAAAGGAACTAAAGATGAGTAGTTACGAAAGTGCAGCAATACTGCGTGGAAGAGATTGAGGAACAGCACTGTCGTAAAGTAATACTCAGACCGAAACTTCAGAGTGCATCCTGCAAAGACAGATGCCGAAGTTGTTCAGCACAGAGTATCATAAATGGAAAATAAATTATATTTAAATAAATACATGCATTTCTTTCCAGATGTAAAAAGTGTGCAGGTGTCAAATATTAGGAAGAGACAAAACATTATGCTATATGTTTCTAGAATGAAAAAAAAACCACCAACTGCACCGCCCAGATATATTGGAAAATATCTACTGCCTATCTTGTGGAGTTTATGGACTTGTTTTCTGCAGTCTTTCTCAGTTATTACAGTAGACTTGCAGAGTTCCAGGGCTACCATGCAACTATGTGTTCCCACACACTTCAGTCTTTTGTACTGGCAAAAAAAAAGAAAGAGTATACATTTATCTGAGCTTTCAGAACAGGTTACTGACATCTTTAAATGCTAAAGAAATGGACACAAGAAATGCACAATAGGGTTGACTTGTCCTAGGTATGCCAGATTCTCTTGGTCTATACTTTTGCATACACACTTTAAGTATTTTCTTATTGGAATCCTTCGTTAATATGATAGCTGAATCAAACTCACTTTACAATAACATTGCCATTTTAATTCTTTTTTTTTTTTTTCAATAATTTATTTATGAGTTAGAGCATAGGACAGATAAGGAGGAGGAAAAATGGTCAACTGCTGATTTTCTCAGATGGAAGAATTACTAGGAATATAAAGGAAGAGTTGACTCTCCAAAAATATTATGATTTAACTGTCACTCCAAAATATTGGTGTAGTAGTATGTAAGACTGAAAGGTGAAGTTTCTGTAAGAAGGACAGATAGGAGGGGGAAAAAAAAGAAAGCAAAAATATTTTCCTTTAATATCAAGGATTCAAAAAATATTAGCTGAAATGAAGAGAGAATTGAACCTAAATATCAAAATATTTAGATAATAATGTAAAGGAAACAGAAAATATGCACTAGTGGGAATCTAAAACAGATAAATCAAGAGTAACTGATATATTGCTCATGATACAATAGGATATTTTAACTACTTGGATATCTCAAACACAGCAGATGCAAATGAAATACTATTAATAATGTTTCTGAAAGAGTTTGGTAACAGAGTTCTGAAACAGAAAGTAAAGAGAAGATTTACAGAGAATGTTCTACTTTATCACTACATCTGATATCCAGAAGGTGAGTTAGCATCTGAAGATAGATTGCAAACTCTATAAAGATGACCATGAAGTGATAGAGTTCATGATTTTTAGGAAAAGAGGAAAGGTAAATAGGAAAATAGAAAACACAAACCCTCAAGATGTCAGATCAAACGAACTCAAAAACTGTTGTGTAAACTTAACAGTAAACTTGGGAAGGATAATTCAGAAGGGGCTACTCTCTAAGAAATGAGGCTAAGGCCATAAATCAAAGTTATCCCAAAGAAGAGGAAGAATAATTGTAGAAAAAAACAAAATTGAGAACTTTGCATTGACTTCATACACATACAAGAAGGAAGACCATAGCAAATGAAAACAAATTGTTGTTATTCAAACAGGCATGAAATAGCACAAAAACATACAGACACACAAAGGCCAAGTCAAAAAGATCAAGATACAAAATGCCATTAAGCTAGTTGAATGCTACCAGGACACATTAATGACAACAGAAAAACACTAAGTACCTAGAATCAAAGTGTTACCATATTTGAGAAAGGAAAGTTAGTGAAAAACACGGTTCAGAAAGTTGAAATGCATACTGGATTTTGACATTAATTTTCATGAAGATATTTATGAACAAGTGGCTAACACAGTAAAATAAGAAAATAGTATCATAGATTGTAAGGAAAATCCTACATTTTAAGAATCTGGGAGACAATATGGATATAACATGCAACAGCATATCTATGTCAAGAATAAATCATATCAAATTAGCCTAGTTATCTCCTGTATCACAGAGAACAGGCACTGGTCATCAAAATGGTTCTGAAACATTGAAAAGATTTAACATAATTTAAAAAATCATCCAGACCACTCGCAATAAACACTCTCAGGAGCTGAACTGCAGAAATGTGGACTGAAGGACAACTTTTTGAGCAGTAACTCCCAAAAAGAAGGTCAAGGGATTATATAAAATGTTGAATGTGTTAACAGTTTCAAGAAATGACACCATCATCCTGTGAGGATAGCCCAGAGAACTCTGCCAAGTCGTGGCCTGTCACCTAAAGAAAAAAAAATGCACCTCTTTAGTGAACTTCAGAAGAGAGCAAGAGTAATCAGACAAGCTAACTCAAAAGAGAGCTTGACTGGATAAAGCCTGTCTGGCTTTGAGAACACAGGTAGAACAATCAATGGCCTCAAAGCATATAGTAGAAATCAAATATATCCTTTCCAACATATAAAAAGAAGCATAATGCAGAAAGATCAAGGTTAGATTTCCGGGCAGAGTGCATAACGAAAGAAAAGGGCAGCAAACCAGAATAAATTGTCTGGAAGTCTTCATTTTCACAGATTTCCAGCCATAGGCCAGATGAGTATCTGCCAAAAAGAAAATAAGTACACCTAGAGAAAAAGACTAACAGTCCCCTTCCATTTCATTTTCCTGTAACTTTGTTTTACTGAAGCTGAATACCAGCTTCCTACACCTGCTCTGGTAATGAAACCATTTTTAAAACACCTGAGGTACTACCTCCACTCTACGTCTAGGTGCGAGTACAGCTGTTGGCAGAGCATATAATTCTTTAAGAACATTGCTGTTAAGCAAGCTGGTTTGTTCCTGTTCACAATACTTAGAAAAAGAATTTGGATTTCATTCTACTGAAATGTAAAAATTATTTATTTGCTTTCAGTATTTATTAGGAACATCACCAAATAGTTGAAAAACATTCACCCTTTCTTCTTGAAATCTAGTTTAGTTTTCATCTAGTGTCTGATGTTTGATTTGTTCAGGTTTCCACATTTGCTATAGCATCTATTAACAATAACAATACTAATAACTCTAACACAATAACAGTATCAGGTGTCTACAATCAAGTTTGTGTTTAGAATAGATTTTTAATATAAGTATACCACTATATAACTCCTAATTCTTCAACTTTAACACTCTGACAAATAAAGGTCTTGATGAGCGTAGAATGGAAAAACACCTAGCCATTTTTATACTTTTATTCCTGCTTATAGAAGGATGACTATACATTTCCACTGACACCACCAGAAATCTGTGATTGGAAATGACATTGGAAATTATGAATGACCAGAATCATCACATGTGAAGTTTGGCTTCCTAGACATTCAATCTTTTGGTGAAACTACTGAAACAGCAGAGCTATTTCTTCCTAACACTGAACTAACAGGGCAGAGTTAAAATGAATCATGAAAAAAAAGGATTTACCACCAAACAGCAATGCCTGAAACGGCTTTAGTATTATCATTTCCAATAATTCAGTATTCCTGAGCCAGGATTGTGTAGGATAAGGATAATCATATCTCCATGATATATTATTACACCATTAAGTAGATGTGAAGCATCCATCACTGGCCATCGCTAAAATGGGATATGGAAATCACTGAGACATTATTCTATTCTGGAACAAACAGTGCCCAAACTCTCAAGCACCTGACCTTCAGCCAATACATGCATACCTAACAATAAACTCAGGAGTAAATATTTGCAGAAATGGCACAGAAGAAAATTGACAGTTTCGGTGACACATTTCCACTCTTGCTAACATATAAATATGTTTATAACCATAATAAACTGAAGCTTCATTACAAGCTGCTATTGTAAAACCTGTCTTACAGAGGACTTTAAAATAATTTCTGCTTATTTACATAAGCCAAAAGAAGCAACAACTATGTTGCTGTAATGTGCTGTAACACTGCAGAATAATGTATTATTGTGCGGTGCTACGGAATGACCTCAGGCTCTTAATGTGAAATTGATCTTGATATTATTGAAAAGCTTCATTTCCCATCTTCATTCCAGCTCTAGATTCATTTGCTATTCTTCTGTGGTCACAACAGCTTCTGATGTGTTATAGAAACGATCTCACAGTTTTGTGATGCCCTGTCAAAAATCATAGTAGTATCATAAGGTATGTCATCCCTAATGGGCAGTGCCTGACAACTAGAATAGACCTTATTCATTAGATTAATTAGTGGATTTTTACTGTTTGGGATATCAGCTGTGAGTAGTAGAAGTGAGAAGAGAACACTTTTGTAGTAAAAAGCTTATTCCAAAAAAGAAAAAATTATTCCCCTAAGCAAAGGTTTACAATGTCATTGCTTCATATTAAACTTTTATAATTCCTTCCAAATCAAGTAATCCTTTACGTCAGTCCAGATTTCACATAGAACTAAAGAGCTATATGGTTGCCAGGGACATTTTTGGGCATTCTTCCCCTTTCAATTTTCTCAGATTTGAGTAGTCCATCTCAGAATCTTTACAATAAGATGAAAAAAGAAAACTACCAGAGCACAACAGGGGAAATTTTCAAAAGTAGTCCCTGTTGGATTTACTCAGCTCATACAGATGAGTTGTCCTAAAAATGCCTTGGAAAATCGGGACTTGCTAGAACTTCAACAATGTCTTTTACTTACAGGTTAATCATTCACTCCGAGCAGAAATATTTACCCTCTACCCATATTCTCCACATATTCTGACTATTCTTGTCCAATGGAAGCAGATTTTAAATTTTGTTAGGTGTTAGATAAGTCTCCTGGGATGTCCTAAATCAAGGGAAGGCAAATGTGCTCTTCACTTAGTCCACTGGCTCAGTGACTCTGTTTCACTAAAGCTGAGGATTTTGCCAAATGAGTGAACTGTAAGAGCCACTACAAAACTAACTTGGTTCCAATTTGTTCCTACTTTCAGAGGGATATTCATAGCATTGGCTCTCTACATAGGTGAAAGGAAAATACAGACAGGATAGATAGTTCAATATTTATTTAATTTTGTCATGCAAAAACTGTGGGTCTGTGACAGGTATAAACTGCGCTTACTGTAAGAGAAACTGTTCCTCTAGGCTTTTAAAAGTTACTCCATAAGTCAAAGCCAGTCTTGCTTCCTTTGCCATTAATGAATCTTAGCAACTGCTTAAATCTTGTGGTGAAGTAAATGCAATTTCTTACCTTGCTGTTTCATGTTCTCTCCTGTACATATAGCATTCCTGTCTCCTGAAGCAGAACAAAAGACAGCTAAACAGCATCACATAGAGAAGCTTAATTTCGCTTCCCACTTTTCACTTTCCTCTGACTGTGAATTGTTGAGAGTGCAGCTTAAAATCAGTATCAGAATGCTTTTTCTTAATTTATTTAGATTTTATAAATGCTCTGAAATGATTAACAAATTCATTTAAGTTTCTACACGACCTCTGATTGCTTTTCTAAGGTCTTTTCCCATAAGAATTGAAGATGAAAGTAATAGATGAGGTACTCTTCAAATTGATTTTCACTTTCAAAAAAAGTTCCAATGAATAAGCTCCAAATGAAAATACAGTGTTGCTGTTAAATCCCTGGCTTTAGCTGACATATATGCTTCTAAAGAAATTAAATCAATGGAAGAAGTATCAAGACCTTATAATTTTGTTACAGAATTTGTCCTCCGGTTCCATTATGTTGTTTCTTACTAGAGGTTATCAGTCATCTGTTTATTAGTCACACATAAGTTAAAATAAAATAAAATAAATAACATAAAATAAAATATCAAATAACCTTGAAACTAGAAGACTTGCAATGCTACCTATCTGAGGATAACTTTTTTTCCTAGCATATTTCTCTTTTCTTACCCTCATTTTTTTCCCATTACCGATACTAAATATTTTCAAATTTGATTCATGGATTTCCACATGGGAAGGTATTTGGGCTTATATAAAACCTCATTAATGTCAATAGAGAACCCTGAGCATACTAGATTCTGTCTATATCAGGCTCCTTGGATTAGTTTCTTGGAGCCAATACCAGTATTTTCAACTTTGTATGCCTAAAGCAAGTCATTTATATGGAAGTGGCACAACTTCCAGAAGGACTGACAACCAAGCACACCCAGGAAAGCTGATGTGAACAGCAAGTGATTTTGAAAAAAGTGAGCATTTTGTATCTGCACGATCACTAGTGAAAATAAAATCGGAGTTCTCAAGACTGACAGACTGAAGAAATATTGCAGAAAAACCTCAAATCTTAACTGAGACACAAATGCAACAAGAAGAGATAATTGAGGAGACAAGACAATTTACTTCATCAAAAGAGAAGCCTGAGACGTTATTTAATTAAAGTGTTGCAGTAGCTCCAAGAAAATACAGTACCAACCATTTTTTAAAAATAGAAAAGTAGTACTTCAATAATAAAAAAAAAAGCTTTATAAGTATGGATACTAAATCTATGCAATTTTATATTTCAAATACACACATACATCATTAGGAGAGTGGTTAGTGAATCCACCCTCAAAATAAATTGCTGAGGGAAAGACTAGTTCTGTATTTCTTGACAAGTTAATTTCAAGTTTGTAATTGCCCTTCTTGAAAATATATTTTAGCCAAATAGAAACATGGCAGTTTAACACAAGTGCATGTGTAGGAAACTCTGTGGTGTATGGTTCTAATATCAGATCAGATGGATATTTCTTTTAGAATGTACAAATATGTGAAAAGCTCTCAGTAGAAAATCATAGGTATTATATACCCACTTTGGAAAATTTGCTCTTTAGGTAGAATAAGGAGTGATAGGGTATAAATCTAGTACACATTTCAGAAGAAAAAAAGTGGAATGACATTTGAGATACTAAAAAATAAATAGATTTAAGGGACAATTGAAGTATATAATTTGTGTTTAGGTACACAAATAGAGCTCTTTTTGTTAGTGATTTTTTTTTGTTTTCATTTGAAATATATTTTGAAAGAAAAACAAATCATAAGGAAGGTTTTATACATGAACTGAGTGCCCTGTAAGGTTTTGGAGTGACAGCACGGGAAGGGAAGTTTGGCATTTACTCCTCCATAGCGTATGTAGTCACGTTAAACCTTGTAAATCAGCTAGCCTCAGGGCCACTTGAGAGAGACCACCCCCATCAGAGAAAGTCTGCTTCAGTATTGGGGGCAAAGTCTGTGGAAAGAGGTAATACTTTATTAGACCAGCATAGTCTTGGAGTGCATTCAATCTCCTGTGGAGACTACCAGCAAGGGAGTCAATTAATGCCTGTTGTGATGATGGTTTCGGTAGACTGGACGATCAACAGATCATTACTGTGCACATCTCAGGTCTTCTTCCCCTCCCTCCCTCCTTTTCCTAGTGGTAAGCTTCAGGGTGATTAAATTAATGGTCCTGCAGTTTAAGTACCTTCTGTGATGTGTGATGGGGCAAGGTTGAATCCCCAGTGGGTGGAAGGCAATCAAATTCGCAAAATAATTCTCAGGATAGAATCAGCCAGATTTTCAGCTGCTATTTGTTTAGAAATTATACAGTAGTTTCAGGATTTAATTGTAGAAGCAGATATCCTGATAGATGCTTATTATTCATGCCAGGCAGACACAGTGGTTTCTGTATTGCTAGTGAAATGGGTGCTGATATGAGCAGGAAGAAAACCAGGCATTTTTAGAAGTTTGGCAGAGTTAATAGTCAGCTATTACAGTTCATATGAAATGAAATGTTTTTCGATCAATCAATGTCAACATTAAGTGTAGCTTGTTTGCTCTTATTTGCTACTGCATGGAGTATTTTCTTGTGTTTCTTTTATTAAAGGCATTCTTTCGATCTCATAAGTAACACAGAAATAAGAAAGCCCTAATTCTCAGGGGCTTGTTGAAGACATTCTGTTGTTGAAAGGAATTGAAGATTGAAGATATTCCACATAAGCGTGGAAAAGCAGCTTAGTCAAACTTTCGCTGGTGTAGGTTCACTGACAGCAGGGCTTACACCAAGAGCTAATCCTTCCTGATGAATGTGCACAGCACATGTGAACTAGAAAACAACATCTCAGCTGAAAAAAAATGGCGGTGAGGCCATCTGAGGTGGAATATGCTAGCTGTTCCCTTGTTACCCTGCTCCTAGGCACCACTGAGAAAGAAATGTCTCTATAAGATGATGAATAGAAAGTAATTATTTTGCCACCCTACAAAAGGGCTTTCTCCCATATTTATTGTACTGTACTGTGCAGTAGCAAACCATGAGAGAAGGACCATTGAGTTTTCTGCTGTTAGCAGAACTAGGTTGTTTCCTGTGCTTGTGCTTTTCCAGCTGTGAGGAAATACTGCCTCTAGACACAGACACTGCACACACCCGATAGCCACAGATAGAGAGCAGCCAGAGCCCCATCTATTTCATTTCACAAAAGCTTTGTAAAATCAAGATGGCAGGTGCTGGTAGAAGGAGGTATGACATACGTGGAAGAATGGCTTGGTGGGTCTGCTGACTTAAGAGAAAATACTTTAGAACATGTACATTACCCAAACACAGTAATTTTCAGAGACATAGCTACCCTTATCTATATTTATCCTTAGCAAAAGAAAGAATATTAATACATCTGTCTTAGCTTCCTCTATGGATTTCTAATCCTCTCCATTCATTCTTTTTTGCCCCAGAAAATTTGAAAGAGGCTCAGGATGTCCTGAACCATTGTCTTGAATTAACTGCTCCTGCATTACTGAGAAACCTGCAGCCAAAAGGGATGGTGAATAAATTGGCTGCAATGAATGAGATACTTTTGCATCCCTGTCAGAGATCCTGGGAGAAGATGGACCAGAAAGAAAGAGAAGGAAGTATTTCAGAAAACTAAGTGCAGACGAGGCAGAAGGTTAACAGAATGAAGTATGCTTTATTAAGCATAGAATTGCACCGTTGCTATTACGTCTGGTTCAGAAATACAAAGCTACATATTTTCCACTGTGAAAACTGGTGGAGTAGTTTACTCTGGAAATTATATTCCAAAAAAAAATGGTAAAAAACTAGGTTTTCCCGGGGGCCAAGATATTTTCTAACGCACTGATGTTGCTTTAGTGCATTCAGGAGTTCTCATCAGCCTTTTTTCATTGCTTCACTTCTCCCATGGGACACAATCTCTGACGAATTGGCCACTTCCACATAAAAGTCATCCCTATGAATGCTACATTCATACTTTTCTGAAGTCTCTCCAGAACAAGAAGAGTAAAATTCACCTTTGTTGCTGCCTCAGGTCACATCATGTTAGGAGAAAAAAGATCAATATAAACCACAATTCACAATTATTTTTTCCAGATAATTCCACACTCCTTAAAAATGTAAAGAGAAATAATGTTAGTTGCAAGCATAAAAAAAGTTAAATCTTTTTAAAAAAAGGTATCATAATGCAGACTTTTTTCTACAGCAAAGTAACTCTCAAAGCTTCTTTTAACTCAAAAATAAAATCTATTTTTAAAAATTGCTTCAGACTAAAGAATGTCCCAGTATCAATGTTAGAAAAGTCGATTTCCCTAAGTCTCACGCCACACACCCACAATTTTGAATATCGACATTTGCAAAGTTCTACTCAAACCAGACTTTGAGCTCCTTTAGTACATTGAAAAAAACTTTGTTTAACCTCATGTGGGAAAAGTGTCATTTTCTTTCTCATAGCAGTTATTCTTGCAGTTGAGAAGCACCACAATGTGGGTGGCTCATTGATGCCTAGAGCTCCCCCCTGTCCTCGGTACCTTTGTGCCGTCAGTAGCAGCCACCCATTGGACATCAGTTCATGTAGCAACAGGGCATTGCTATTCTGCTCTGAAGAGGAGCACAGAGAGGCTTGCAGAGCTCCCTGGGAGCAGTGACACAGACAGGTGGATAACCACCACAGCTGCATCGCAGACAATACAATGACAATGAGCTCCAGCATCATCCAAAATCACATTATACTGCAGGTTTCATGTTCATAACTCACACTTTAACTCTTCTTCAGTTCTCTAAAAATGATCTGTGGTATAAACATGACCTCCTAAGTTTATTGTTAAAAAAAAACAAACAAAAAAAAAACCAAACAAGTTTTGCTTGGTTGCCTGGTGATTGCAGTAACGGCAGCAAAACCAAGCAAAGACACAGAAAGGTGATTGTAAATATCCACAGTCCTTCCTGAGTGACTCTTTTTGAAGCTGAAAACAAGCAGAGATGAAGGGAAATTCTACCATTCCTTCTGGTTTTAGAAATAGAGTATTTTGCATAACTCATGACTAGAGAAGTCCAGAATACAGCTGACTGCTTATTAAATTTATTGCTGTGGAAGTACTGAAGAGCTGACTGGATATTGAAAATATTTTCTGCAAACAGCCAAAGCAATTAAACCAGCAAGGATTTAAAAAATAAAAAAAATAGCGGCAATTCTCATCAAAGGACAAGCAGTAACTAAACTCACTAGGAGAGACAGCTTTTCAGTTTCCTTCTGCTAGGGATATTCTATAGATTACATACTCTACTATTTCTATTAGAAATTTCTTCTCCATGTATTTAAGCCCTTCCCCAGCTGAATATTGTTTGAGAGTACAGCTCTTTCTCTCTCAGTGGACCACCAGAAGACAAAAGAATACATTCTGGTGAGGAATTAACTTGCTCCTTTGAGAACAAAATGGGCTCAGGAGAACCAAAATAACAAACTAGCTAATTCCACAGCAACTTCTTCTGAGAAGACCAGAGGAAATCACTTAGGCCTCAGGGCAGTCAAGAGTAAAATACTCTGGGAGTCATTAAGCCTGAAAATACTGCAGGTGCTCACAATCACATGGGCCACATTTAGAGAGAGGATCTTTTTAAAGTCATAAAACCAGAATCATTAATTAAACAATCCAGAAGAAGTCAGAAATGAGATCATTAGGGCAATTTCTTAATTAAGAGGTCCTGGTCCCGAGAACTGGGAATATAGCATCTCTCTGAGGATACTAAGGATTTAAGATAAAGAAATTATCAATAAAATCACACAAAAATTCAGAGATACTATAATTTTCCCAAGAAACTTTGTTCTAAAACCACATTCTCAACTAAGTAAGCTAAAATAATTGCCCACACTTATTTCTTATTCATAAGCTGCATTTGGTAGAAAAGCTTTTTAATAGTTGTATGACATAAAGCAACATCATTATTTATAACTTTAGTAGAATTGTGGTTTCAATTCACAATAATCAGAACAGAAAAACAGAGTTAACATTTGGCTTAGCATTTAGTTTAGCAGTGTTTTTCTATATACATATAAGCATATCTATACAGTTAAGAGTCCTTTTTGAACAACTATTAATAATTTTAAAATGTAATAAAGTTTGTGTAATTTTAAGAACCTCAAACAGTTCTTCTTTAGAAATTCCACTCATATTAATCATGTGTATTTTAATGATTAAAAGGAGCTATTTCTATAGATCCCAGATTTTTGAGAGTTTGACTGTGAAAAATGGTTTTAAGATGTACCTAAATGAACAACCAACTGCCTATTGTGGAAAAACACAAATCAGATTTCATTTTTTTCTGTTACTTTTAAAAGGCAAGAGCATCCAAAGGAATTTCCAGAATTTGCTAGTGGTGCAGTTCATTCAGTGCTTTGTTCTGGCAGAAAGGCTCCTGGGAATGGACCTATCATAACTTTTCCATGGGCCAGCCTGACTCCTGCAAGTCTTCCAGCTGGATTAACGACCTTGGTCATAGCATGCCAGTGGCTGAGGTCAGCTCAGCACTTACAGGCATCACTGACAAGCCAAAACAGACAGATGGTCATGTGGGGTCAGGTAGTGCAGATGAATTTCACTGTCAATGACAAACACAGCCAATGCAAAACAAGAACTATATTTTTTCTAAAGGAGAAAGTGATTCAGGAGAAAGTCAATTTTTTTCTCCTGGAAACTGCTAAACAGTACATTTCAGGTTTCTGGGTTTATTCTTCTGGTTTGTGAAATTAGCAAATTACCCTATTTGCTGGAAATCAATTGCATAGTGGAAGTAATGCTTTCCCAGACAGGGTAAAAAATTAGACAGACTCAGAATGTTTATCCAGCCATGTAACTGTGTATGAAAGCTCCTCTTCACAATCTGCCGTCTTTCAAATTCCCAAACTCATGCAAGAAAGAATACATGTCTAAAGGTTTTCAAGCTCAGCATCTTCATAAATACCAATGTAATCTAAGATTAATTCATGACAAAGAGCCTGAGTGGTCTCTCTCTCTTTGTTTACAATGTCAGAGAGAGAAGCCACCTCATATTGATAGGAAGGCAAAACAGAGAAGCACGTAGATGAACAACAGCCATGCTGTACCTAATAAACCAAAACATGTTATATCAAACTCCTGCAACATCTTAAAACATATTAAATTGTTATATTTTCAGGAAGTAAATTCTCCATGCTTTCAGAAAGGCCTAAAGATTCACTAGATGTCTTTGAACATCGTAGTAATTCTGTCTATTCCAGACTTCTGTGCAACAATTTGTGCTATGCAGAGTATTCATCTCTACATAACTACTGTAGTCTCCTGCAGCGTGCCTTCCAATAACATCACAGAGAGAGAGAAGGTATTAACTACCTGCTCCTTCTCCCCTTTTGTCTGGTAAATACAAATTTGTCTGCCAGCGAGTAAGCCTCCTCCAACACTTTTAGAAACACACACATATTTTTAACTTTCACACATAAACAAGTAAATAGAAAAAATTGTTATATTAGTGTAGTTTTCTCTCCTGCTCACCCGGGAGGACAATTTTGAAAACGTCATAGTTTTTGACAGCTCAGCATCTATGATACCAGCTTAGACAGAAAATTGTAGAAAAAGGTGCTTGCTTTTTCTGTTAAGCCAGAATTGGAATTTCTTGCTGTTATTCATTTTTTCAATAAGATACACTTCACAGGGCAGCTCCTTCCTGCCATAAAGTCTCTTTCCATCTTAAGGAGATACCTTGATTATTTTTTAACTTCTGTATCATTTTCACTTTGGAAAATGTTTTTTTAATGACAAACCATTTAAAGAGCAGATGAATATTATAACTCTTGTTTAACAAATACAAGACTGTTACACAAAGAAACTGCACAGCTAATCAAAGATCTTGGGCCATAACTGAGAACCCCCCATATCCTCATTTCCAGGGCAGCGTTTGAACATTTCTCCCTCACCCCACTGCCTCTGTCTCAAGAGCACCTTAAATCAGCTTGCACATCAGTTAATATGAAAGCAGGAGTACGTATTACGTATTTCAGGTATCCTGAAATTCCTATTTGATGTAGTCCATGATCCAGATTGCAGCTGCTGGCCAAAGTTTCCCTTCTCTGCACCCCACAACAGGCTCCCATCACACTCCTTGACAGTACATGATGAGAGTAAACTGACCATAAGTTTCAAGGACATACATCTCACATTTTGAACTTGATAGTGATTCCGTATCAGAATTATCTATTGCATAGGCTATTACTACTCTTTAATATTAATCTTTCATGAGAAAAGCAGTGCATCATACTATATTTTTAAAATTGTTTAATAATTTAAAATAGAAAAATAGAAAACTAATTGCATCAAGTTATTTAATAAAAGTTCAATATTTGAACAGTCTTTGTTCATTTTTATTTTGATTGCATACCAAATGAGCTCTAATCATGATCTTTAGAGAATGTGATAGATCCTGGCATCTGAAATTTAATACAAATTGAATATGTTCCTTCTGAAGGAACTACTCCTATCAAAAAAATAACCTACATTATGTCAATACTCAAATGATAAACCATATAGTAATTTTAAAATAAAATTACATATGGGTTTACTTTCCTAGATTTTGCAGTAATTCAATTTCATTTAAATATGCGATTTCAAAATTTAATCCTCAAATGCTAATTAAACAGTACAACCAGTTATAAGATAGATAAATATGAAAGGTTTCAACTGAGATTACTATCATCTCCTCTGCAAACAACTGAGTTAGCAGGGAATTTCTGATTAGAGGTAAAGCATTCCAATGACTGCTGAGTGTGTCTAATCTGTTTGTAAAAAAAAAAACCAACAAACCAAAACAACAAAAGCAAGCCCACTCCTAGCAGAAGTGTAGCATATAAAAAATGTAATCCATTTACAAGTAAAAATTCAATAGAAAATGAGATTAACAGTACTAAAAAAAACCCCACAAACAAACAAAAAACTTAACAAATAAAAAACCTTGCAAAATATAAACCTTAACTTGATAGGAATAAATAGATCTATTAATAAGACCTGAAGTCTCCTTTGAGAAAAATACTCACTGACATCTGACTTCAGTGTCAAATGTCAGTTGAAGTATTACAGATTCATAGGTTAATTGCCAATTTTTAGGTTAGTCAGCAGAAGATGTTTGCATTAAATGGACTTTCTCTATTTTCTTAATTTATTTTTTTTTGAGAATGGAGCAAGAGAAGAAAAAGTACTAAGAGCATTTGCAAAGCAGCACAAAAAGTCACAGGACTTTTGTTCAGTGTTGCAAGTGTAAGGCTTCACTAAAATACTATTTAATCATTTGCACCTTGAATACTAGACAGCTTTTATTTTCTTGCAGTTTGTTGCTATTTCAGAGAAATACTATCTAAGAAGTTTCTCTAGAAGATTTGCTGTGCCAGACCCATCCATAAAAGCCTGAGCTATTTGTTGAGAGTACAAAAAGGATAGAACTATGGAGAAGGAGAAAAGAGTGGTCAGTGAAGATACAACTGTCTGCCAGTGCTAAAAAACTGGGATCTGCTGGTGCTCACTACATCCTAAGAAACACTAGTGCTGTCTTTGAACAGTGACAGTTGCCAGCACTCAGTATTTGCCATTCTCTCACCTGCTCTCTGGGTGCAGGAGTGTTCAACTAGTCCTCTGATTCATTACAATAGAGATGCCTGGTGTGTCATGCTTGATCCCTTGTGAAATACGGTAACGCATTCTGTTCAGACTGAATACTGTTTCACATAACTAATGGAGACTTGCAAGATTTATTAGAAGGCAAAAACCTGTTCCTTTCTGTGCTGATCTCATTGGATATTAAACTTCCTGTGAGTCCTGTATCATGTATAACGTGTTTCTATTAGCGAGAGAAGCAGATTGGCTCTCAGAGATGCATTTTCAGCAGTGCTGGGAGAAAGGTGGGTTCAGGAATTTTGAAATACTGAAATAGTGTGAATTAGCATATTAATTGTATTAAAAATACATTAACATCTTTTTGCATTTGGTGTTCACTTAGTGTTGCAACTTCCGCGCTAGGAGAAAAATGCATCTGAATCCCACAGTAACTGTTTAATGACCCCATTGTTTGATTCAGTGTGCTGACAGAAAACATGTCCTCTGGTGACAAGAGTAGAAAGAAATGCAATAAAAGAAGGAAGCACAAAAATTTTTCTGGTAAGGATTGAAATAAAAATAACAGAGGTGGACCTGGCAACAGGCACGGATCAAGGAAGAAAGAAATAATTTAGCAAGAGTTTCCGGCTGAAAGCAGTTGGTATGGATAGGAGCTTTTGTATCGGTTTCAGTGGGTTTTGTATCTGTTCCATGTTTGAGGATGTTATATTTTAGAGGGAAAAGAGACTACACCAGATAACAGGCATGAAGCCAATTTTTCCTCCATTGCCTCAGTATAAATCCAGACTAACTCAGAAAGATTTACGGTGGTAGGTTGATGAACAACATTTGATCCACAAATTAGAAGATATAAACCTGAGAGGAAGAAGGGAGGAAAGAGATATAGAGCTAGAGTGTGTCTCAGGTAACAGAAAAAACCTGTCAACTTTCAGTGAAAAATAAATACCAAGTATCCCTAAATAAAAGCAGCAAACCATGTGGTAGAGTTTTGTAAAGGTTCCCAACACAGAGTAACTTGTTATATGAATATTTCTGAATGGCTAAGATGAACAAAAAGATCTTAAAAATGAGTAATTTAGGAGTAGCACCAAAGCAAATAAGTCCGTGTGTTACTTTACACTTTTTTTTTCCAGTGAATCTTTCTTGATTCCTTTCTTCATTTGCACTGGCAGCTTACTTTTTTCTCTCTCTCTCAAAGGGGAGAAAAAGAAGGTTAAATAACATTATAGATGATTCCTGATCAATTATGTTGACTATACAGTGATTCTAGGCTTATATTCCAGCAGAAAGTGTTCAATAGCACATTTAAAACATACAGGTGAAAAATGCCTGTACGTGTTTCCCAGCAAAAGATACAGAGTCAGGATGCTGTATAGTCCAAAACATAAATTAAGACATAAGGTATATGCAGAAAGTTAACTTTTGCACTTTCTAAAATATTGTACTGTTTTGCCTCTGACTATTACCCAGGTATAAATGACAGTAGCCTATATTATTATTATAAAGAAATGGTCACATATAGTCTATACTGGATTAGTAGAAGTGGCAAGCCCTCTAACCAGAGAAGCAGACAGTTACAGGAAACTATCTACACTGTCTGTTGAACTAGGGACATTTTCTTGGTAAGAGATATCTCCACATTACACTATAATTTCTTGACAGTTCAATATTCAGTAATAGCCATCAGATTAAGGAAATATTTAGCATTCTCAGAAAGTCTTGTTGACCTTTCCTTATTATGAAAGACGAAAGGGTCATTTTTGCTGTAAAATGTTGATGCGGATTATTTAAATGTTGTGGTTGCATAAAAAAAAGGACACAGAAAGGCAAAAAGGGCCTTGGGGGCACTGCGTTTTAAACTGACTTACATTTACTCTTTTTATTTGCCTGACCATCTTTATACATGTGTTGTCTTTATTCTATACTTGGTTTCTAAACGCTTGGCACTCACAGAAAAATTAGAATGGTAGGAATCTGGTCTGTAACTGAACTTTTGTTACTGCAGATATAAGTTATAACAATAACACTGTCAGTGGTGCTGGTTTTAATAATAAATAGATTTTTGTAAATAAATATGCAAATAATAGAAGTACTCAAATAATTTTTTTTTGTTGACTACATTTAGCCTGACAAAATCACCATTTCTATTATACTAAAATTGTGATATAAAATCAGTAGTACAAATGCTGCCTGGTTTTTATCGAGGTAATGGCATGATTCTTCATCTATCTAGAAGAAGACAAAAAAGAAACCTTAACATCTCAGTGACTGTGGATTTTATTTTCATTTTCTATGCATAGCACAATATTCATTATGTATGAACATTTAGGTCGAAAATGGGTGATCATCAGATGTTTTGACAAGATTTTTTTGACATCTGGAGATGTTTTGAGACATGGCTGCGGCTCCTCTGCTAGCTGGATGTCCTAGGGCATCGGGAGACAAACTGACACAAGACTCCAGTAGTCTTGGGGAAAACAGCAAATTATTTTGAATGAAGATTTGTACAGACTGTTTCTTTTCCCACATAGGTTTTCTATTGATCATGAAGTGCTCCCGATATACAGTGTAGTTGGGGCACTACAAGTAAGAGCTAGGACCTTGGTGAAACCTGTTGAAAGAGAATGATGCAGTGATGACATATGAATGATGTTTAAGAATAATAACAGTCCAGATAGCCTTTTTGTGCATATGCCATCTTTCTGAATATTTAAATGGGCTCCCTTCTTAAACTGTCCTGGGAATATAAATACAAAAATTCCCCTATGTATGCTACTAGTAGATAACTAGTATATAACTACTTAACCGATCTGAGTTATGAATTTTTCATTTTACTGGAAACCATAAACATTCAAAATTTAAAAGACCCTAATCTCATGAAATAGTTTTTAAAACATTCAGTTTTCTTCTTTCTATACTTTACTACAGTCATGATAGCTCACTTTTTTTAAGGTTTTGTCCCTAACAGAGAATTAAATCTGCCTTAGTGGAGTGGAAATAAAAATGAACAGAGTGAGGTTTATATCTTGGCCATTTGATTTTAAAAGGTAGATCACAAAGTAAAGCATAAAATACTGCTGTTGACATCACACAGATAGATATAATAGAACTTCTTTCATAACGGCCATTCTTCCCAGTTATTAAATTAATACACTTTTGTGTGTTCATTCAAACTGCAAACTCCTCAGGGAATAGCACCTTTTTTTTTTTCAATACAAAGTTGAATAAAGAAGAGTCCATTCCTAATTGGAATGCTTCAGCTTTTCTGTAATATAAATAAAAATGATAATTAGAAATGTACTAAGATAAAAAGAAACAAAAGGTCCTGTAAATACTATTGAATGTTTCTATTATCCTGCGGCAGTAAAAGCTCACTGCTCATTTTGTTACAGAGGAATTAAAGGTAAGTACCTTTCAAGGCTCAAAAAAANTTCCCAAGAGGAAGAAAAAAAAAAAAAAAAAAAAAAAAAAAAAAAAGAGAAATGAAGACTTCAGCATGTGTGTTCTCCTTCATGATGCCAGGGACAAAGCCAGATATCAGACCTGAAAGAAAACAGAGAGAAACACATTAAAATCAGCCTGAAGGATTGTCCTGAAGTATTGTAAAACATCACAGAATGTAATGACAAATGAAATTTTATTCATACAGTATGTTAATTTTATTGAGGAAAATAAGTAATAGGAAAACAGCATCTCAGTTGTCAAAGACCAGTGCTTAACCAGGTAATGCCTGAGGAGGTAGGCATCTGTCAGACAGAAATGCTGGTATTAATCTTTACAGACTGGAAGACAGAATCATATATTAGCTACTTCCACATGACAAGTGAATAAATAAAGCCTTTTGCATACTAGACTCACTAGAAATGAGACAAATCTATCCGTCAGAGTGTAGATACTTTGAGCATGGCTCTATTAGCTTTTTCCCTCTCACATAGGTCTGAAATTCATTCTACAGGTAACAGAAGGCATTTATTTGTCTTCCAAATATAAGGCTATAAAAATGACAGTTTAGAAGCAGAAAAAATATGCAAAGAAAATTTATATCTGGCTAATGTTAGTGCATAACCACCATTTGCTGTATATACATAATGAGAAATAAATTAAATGACAGATGGCTTCTCCCTCCCACCTTGTATGTTGTAGCATGACTAGACAAACAATCTAAATCACTGGCAGATATGTGCTTTGGAAACACTGCGTAGAGATAGTTAATTACTCCTGCCAGAGACCAAAAATGCAATCACATTATTTATTTCAAAATTACAAACACAGTAAGCTGTGAAATAATCATCACTAACATAAAGGTCCACATCCATCTCAGAGTAATCAATACATCTATGGATTCAGTAACTGCGAAAAAACTAAATGGAAAAAAATGAAAAAAGTGTCTCTAGTGAAAAATATTTATAGAAGTTACATGAACTCTGCTCATATAAACTGAACAACATTAGTCATTATCTTCTAGTTAACTAGACTCTTGCAGGTATACAGAATACAAAATCTATTCTGTTTGGCAAAACAGGGGTTAATTACATGGAGAGATTGTCCTTTCTTATAGTCTGTTTTGCTATACCTCTCAGTCAGAAAGTTGTCATTTACTACAATTAATGCATCTGTTCCCTAGTCATAAAAGGAAAAAAAAAACCAACCACAAACGATTTCAGAACTGAGGTTAAAAGAAAAAACCTACACTCACTTCTGGTTGATTTTCTAGTTTAGTACTAATTCTTCTGCTTTGCCAGAGGAGTAGTTACTGTTGGAGCCAGCTGTATTTCAAGACAATGATGGATCTAGCAGAGCATATCCTCCTTTCCCCCACGATATTCAGGTGATGTGACCTGTTGGGAGACATGGTATAGGCCCCAGTTGGGATGGAGCGGGGGGAGGGCTGCATAAAATGTTTTAACATCTAAGGAAACTCATATTCTGATAAAAATCCAGATGAGAAGGAAGGCAATAAAGAGCATTTTGCCAATTTTGCTACTTATTGGTCATTCTTTTAAATGTAGCTGTTTATCCTGTGCATCAAAGTCTATGTCATTCCTTATTGTCAGAACCCTGCTCTATGTACAACAATGGACAAAGGAATCTGTCTCTTCATTTTCTGTAAAAGTATTTTCATAAAGATAAAAAAGAATGGTGGAAATTGAAACAGAAATGGTAAAGAAATACATGGTGAATATATATTGCTTATAGTATTACATGCCAACCATCTATGCATAAATGTACCCTACAGCAAGTGCTTCCACCAAATAGGATAAGAATAGGTTTCTGCAATGGACCAAATATTATTCCATTAGATATTTTTATGATCACAGCAGTGGAAGATTCAAAATTGAGAAAAAGAGTCTATTAAAGGCAGACAGACTTCACACATTGCTATTAGTGCATAACGCAAATTATATTCGTGCCAGTTACTACAGTTTTAAAGGCCAAAGGATCAGGGGGAGAAATTTTTAGTAAGTAATTTATCTCAGCTTTGTCAGACAACCATTTCACAATAGAGACTGCTGTACATAAAGCAGAGGCAAGAATGATGGCTTTAAAAAGCTATAAATCATTCCTGGAGCATGTTCTTCATTTTACTCACTGGTAAGAATCCCTGTCTCCATACATGCAGAGTCAACTTGAGACACAGGCTTATGCAGTCTGGGACTCAAACTCTGTCTCACTCCTTGCTACCCAAAGAAATGCACTCTGATTTACGTGGTGTCAAAAGCAGGACACTATTGGCAGAAATCATCACCTGTATTAACTCCACTGTACTGGTTACATCTGTAATTCAAACTCCCTGTCCTATAGTGAAAGCCTTCCAGTGAATTATTTCAAGATACTAAAGCAACTGTCTATAAGTACAGTAAATACGTTCTAATGGGCAAAAAAACCTGGTAACTATTGGGGGAATTTGAAAAGTAGTATTCAACTCAAAATGACTGTCAGATTTATTTAATTTTAATTTGGTTTGGTATTCTGAGGAGTTACATGGAGGAGAGCTATCTGTGGACATGAGGGTGATTCACGTCCTTAAACATACTTTAAAACTAACTGTACTTTGAACAGTCATGGCTTTTCAGGTAGTGTGCATTTACTTGCAATTAACTAATTTATTCTGGTAATCACAATATGGGTTATTTTACACTTGTAAAAAAATAAGATTTTTTTCACTTTTGGTAATGGCCCACTTGAGATTAATTTATTCATCTTTAGAAAGCTGCAACAGAAACCCTGCCATATTTGTGATTATAAGAATACTTAGAACTGAGATAATGATGAAGAAATGGGTCTCCATACAGATTCTGCAGAATCCTGCAGTTCACAGTAGGGCAAATATGTCATCTAAGATGCACCCCACTGAGAAAAAAAAAAGCAACACATGATAACAAGAAAAAAGAAATAGTTATTTTTCATTTCTAGTCCTCTGCACATTACAACATAGGGCAGTAAATTGGCAGTGTTATATTAAAAAAACACAATGGAAGAAAATGAAAGTAAAAAGAGTTCATATGATTTTAAGAAGGTAAGTGCCATAATCTCATTGCAATTTAATGAGAACCAGTCTTTATATCTCATCTTAGAAAAAAAAAAATCTCTGAAGAATAAACATCTAAGAACTAAATGTGTTGAGAGAGCATGGAGGAATTACAAACATAAGCATTCCTATGATATAATTTTTGTATAATATTAAGCTTGAAACTGTGTTTAATATTCTGTTTCTTTATACCACAAAAACAGTTCCCCTGGGATGGGTCACAGTCTGCTGTCACTCTTACACGAAAAATCTAATTCTCACTAAATGAAATTTTGTGTTATTGTTTTAGCTATTTAATATCTTTTAATGAAAATGTCGGTATAGCTTTATGGACTCACTAGCTGACCTCTCATTATTTCCTATATGTCTGCATTCAAAGAAAGCTAATCCCTCATAAAAAAAAATAAAAACAACAAACAACACCCCAAAACACCAAACTCAAAAGACAACAAATCTAGATTCAAAATAGGCTAATTAATCCTTGCACTTCTAACCAAGATTTAGTATAAAGCTGGTTCTTGCTTTTCCATAATGCTAAATTAATTCCTCCTGCAAAATATTTGCCTTAACTCAAGAGAAAATATGCCTGTATATCAATATAATCATATTTGTAAAAAGATTTTGAGGAATGCTTTTCCTTTACATGCTTCCACATCAATAGTTATCAGGATTACAGTTTTTCTAACAGAATTACAGATTTTTTGTAAGCAGGCTTCCAGAATCATCCTTCAGAAGACTCAGGGTAAGGGTGGTAACTACTGGAGTAAAGACACAGCATGGATTGAATCTGGAAATCAGTACTGTTTATATTTAGATATTTTTTTAATATATTTCAAAGGTAAATTACTTGAACAAGACAGTTTGGGCAGAAAGAGTATTTAAATGCGATTTAATTAAGCACGATTTAATTAAGCACAGTATGCAAGTAGCAAATATTCCTGTTCAGAAAGCCTGGAGGTAGGGTGTCCTGCAGCCAGCTAGCTGTGGGAATTTAATTTTTTTTTTTCCCCAGGAAGGTGAGGATTTAAGAGAGAGATCATGAAAAGCTTCTTCTAAAGTAGTAACACTGCAGTGAAGAGAGTAGAACTAAATAAAAGTGATAACCGACTAAGACTGAAGTCCCAGCATTTTCATTCTCTGAAGTGTTTTCCAACATTTGATTTCAAGAAACATGACTTCTTTTAGCTGCTGTAAATAAGTTTTCTGACTATGAATATGCAGTAAGCCAGAATGTATGTACACATATTGGAGAATGATATATTCAATTCAAAACCCTGGGTACTGCACACTGCAAATGCATGAGAAAAAGAAAACAAATCTGAGAGTTTGGAAGCATGTTTTACTATAGAATGTAAGAGTGGACTAAAGAATGACTCGATAATCTGAAAAACAGGAAATTTAGTACAACATATGAGGGTAATAGGAACAGAATGATTTCATACAGTAGATGATAAACATACATAATAAAGTATCAAAATTGAAAGTCTAGATTTTGCCTGAAGAGAGATGAATTTCACACACTAAGCAGTTAAGCTTTGAAGGGAATATATCAGAAAACTGGAAAGAGTAGATACAACAGCTCAAAAATTATATGAGCCCCATAGAGAAAAGCTTCAAATCAAGGCTAAAAAAGCCAAGCAAAACAAAAAACTGCTGGTATTGCTGTCCTGTTCTGGACGGGAAAGGCCTGGGAAATGTCACATTTAAAAATGAGCAAATGAAATAAATCTATGTTTCGATCATAGCGTTTGAAGTCTGAGTCCTAAGAAAAAAATCAACTCAAATTGCGTATGTTAAAAAAAGGAAGTAGATGATATGTTTTATTAATTTACAAGAGAACTTCAATAACACTCAAAAAATTGAATAACATTTTGAAGACGTTATAATTCATGAAAGAATTTAGGATTTATTCACAAATTTTAGATTTGAAAGAAAATCTCTTGCTATACGTAAGTGCATAAAAAAACCTCTACAAAGGTTACCACAAATAAGCAAAGCAATGAAAATTAAGACCTAGCAGGAAAGAAAATTACATGTGAGAACCCAGAACTTGGAATGTTACTAAGAACACTAAAACAAAGACTTATTAAATGGAGAAGAATAAGGAAAAAAAGTAAGACAGCTACATTGTAAGGTTAGACAGACACTTAACTTTCCATAAATTAAAACTATGAGTTTGATTGCAGAAATTACTCAACAAATGTGAAGGCACACTCAACAGATGTCAGTCTCATTATTGAAGTACATACCAGTAAGTGCTATACAACATCTGTAATTAAATATCAATAGAATACTACTTGAGACATTATATACAGTATTAGGCATATATTAACCCTCACAACATGCATCTCCCTAACTGCTATAGCTGGCAAGACAACATAGTCTGAAGATTTGCATGTATATAAATGGCAGTGAGGTCATTGAAAACACCTCCTTTATAAACACTGCAAATTAATTTCCAGTTATATTCTGGAGCTGTATTTTGAAAGAGTAATTATTTCATGGAAAATAATGACCAGTGCTGCTAAGAATGGCATGCTGATGCTCAGCCCTGGCTCCTGAAGAGCTGGCTGTACTGACAGCTCCTGCAGCTGTACTGAAATGCTGCCTGGGGTCACCTCCCACCACTCTGCAGACATAAGCCAGTTTACAGGGACCTCAAAAGCCCCCAGCTAGCCTCTCACTTCCATATCTAAATGTAAAAGTCTGCAGATAAAGACATAGTGGTGGCAGGTCACTGGAGCAGCAACACAGGAGAATAAGAGAGAGTAGACACCTGACCTGGAACCTGAATGGAGTTCTTCCAGTTTAGAAAGACTAATGGAGTCCCAAAAAGGAGGCTCATACTTTTTCCTGCCAGCATGGCATTTTTTGTCCTGTAGAAAAATGAGAGTTCGATTCCCATGGAAATTCACTAAGAAAGGTGAGAGGACAATAGGATAAAATCCAGTACTGAGATGTGCACTACGAGGTACTCAGAAATTCTATTGAAATGCAAGCGTTACAAAGATTAACGTGATAATGGGCAACACAAAGCATACAGAGGAATAAGTAAGAAGTCTTACCATAGGGACCATTTTGTTAAAGTATATAGCAGCAAATAAATAGATAAGAGCAGAGCATATTGTAGCTGGGAGAATGAAAATGAGGGACTTCCTCTTAGGACTGAAAGCAGGGAAATCTGCATGATGCCTGGCATATTAATCTATTGCTTGCAGAAAATACAGATAAATTGATAACAGTCACAGGGCACAATATTTCCTTCTGAAGAAAAGAAATTTTAAAGCAATTCAGAACAAATCAGAAGTAACCCGTGAACTAAGAAATTAGTCTTTCATCTTGTGTTTCTCTAGCAGGTCCCAAACTATTACGTACTAGAGATGTCAATGGTTTCTTCCTTGATTTCATCCTTTATTCTCTTGATGTTTCCTTCTGTCTCTCCCTCTCCTGGTCATTTTGTATTTTTGAAAATCGGGAGGGGCAGTTTAGTTGCTATTCAGTGAGAGTTTGTAACTGTACAGTCAGAGAAATTAAATGCTTTTCATGGTTGCATGGTTTTAACACAGCAGTAGAACATAAAATCTGTGCAAACTAAAACACTACGATCATTGCAGCCCCAAATCTGGTCTGAGGAACATATTGTGCCCCCACTCCTTCATAAAACACAGAACAAAACCAGGATGAGCCATTATCAGAGAATAATTGGTTTCTAAAAACTAAAATGAATGGATTAATTTCTTTTCACTTTACTGAAAGTTATGCCTATCAGAGGCAAAATTTTTACAAATATAACCCATAGCATTTCATGAAAACCTAAGTTCAGATGTTAACCCTGTCATGCCTTTAAGCCTGTGAGCAACTTCTAGAGTAATATTTCCTTTATGGCATACCCATTTCCTATCCCTCATCTTCTTGAGACAGAGATGGAATGGAAGACAAGGACAAAGCAAACCTGGGAAAAAAAGGAGGCAAATAATATGTACAAGAAACATTTACCAACTGGCAGAAAGGGCGTATTCAAATCAGCCACAACACCTACAATAAAGGTACTGTTCCAAAACCACACCCCAGACATAACAAATTATTGAATCATCTTTTACAGAACATCGCATAATACAATGTCTTAGTACTTGAAAATCACACATCTCCATTCTTTTGATTCATGAAATCAATATTATCAATCTGGTAGAGTAAACCATCTTTATGGAGATTGCACTCAATTAAATTAGCCCCTTGCTGTTACACAAGTATAAAAATAATTATAATTTTCAAGAAACTAGTATAAGGACACAAACTTTCAAGCCAACAATCCATTTCCAAAACGTCATCAATCTAATATTGTTGCTGGTAACAGTTTCAAAGTCAAACTCTAAGTTTTCAAAATTCTTCATGTCATCTAGAACAAAACATGCAATTCCAGTACAGTATTTGAAGACTGTTGTAATTTTTATTCCAGAAAATATGAGTGTTAAAAAAACTGGAAGGCTGACATGATATACCTGCTAAACATATCTGTGTTAACTGAATGCAAATTGATCCTCAGATGTTATAGGAATGTAAAAAATAAATAAATGGATTTGCCATGAGGAGATTACCTTTTTTCTTTTATGATTGCTTTTCCCTGTTATATCTTTAGAACTTAGTTTACTTGTAGAAGAGTTTCTCCTTTAGATCTCACTTAGTAGCTGTTGAAGTCATTTGTGTACTGTCATTAACTTCCATGGCATTTAGACTGGCTGAATTAATTCATTTGTTTGCAAAGCATTGCACACTCAAAGAATCATTTGTCTAAAGTTCTAAAATTTAACAATAAGCAACTTGCTTTCAAAATGTATTTAAGCCTTTGCAGAAACTAGTTCAAACATTGGCTTATGTAGCATTATTACTTTCAGATAAGTCCTGTGTTAGAAGGTGGGCTGCGAAGAAGGAGCAAAAGATCAAAGAATTGGTGCCTTTCTTCCATACACTTCTCCGTATAGATACCATATGAGTACCATGTGGCATCCTGAAGTTAAAGACCTTGTCTACAACCTGTAAGCTATTGATACATGAAAATAAGAGTTGCATCTTCTAATATTTTATCTCATACATTTCTTAAAAACTGTTACACACAAATCCCCAAATGTCAGTAACAGTGGGATGCACTTTTTGTAGATTGCAAAGAACATGTCTCTCTTGTTCTTGGAACTCGTAGAGAACAAAATACTGCCTTAATTCCTAACTTGTTTTTTACGAATCAGATAAAGCACAAATACAGAAAGGCAAAATTTGTCCCATACTCCAGTATGAAGTTATGTCAGGGCTGAATTTGGTCCACTGTCTACCTGCAACACAGATTTACTGGTCACGCTGGGATGGTTTTTTAGATATGGTTTTCCCACAGTATTAGCTACTACACTATTCAGTGTGGCCGCCATGCACTTGCCAAGAAGGCTGATATGGAAATCGAGTTCCCAAACCGAAACATTTGTTCAATGATACGTGAATGTCTTTGATCCCCATAGAAGGCATTCTTTTGTCTTCTGACTAATTATTTAGCCTAAAATAATCTGATATTTTCACATTAAATGTAGCCAATGTTTCTTTGATGCAGGCTGTAATGCAATATAATTCCAATAAATGAATTTTTATAACATAAACAGAGGAAATTATATTAAAAAGTTAAGATAATGGCATGAGCAGATAAAAGGCAATGGACTGAAACAAAAACAAATAGGAAAGGAAGCTTAACTTCTCAGTCACAGAACAGCCTCTCCTAGATTTCTCCTGAGAGTTTTGTTGTTCTTTTTAACAAGACTCTTTCTATAGTGTGTTCCTGATTAAATTATACATATCAAACTTGAATGCTAAAAAGAAATCTTAGCCAACAAATGTAAACAACAAAACACAAGTCACAATCTGTAGCAGAAATTAATTTTCCAATTGCTCTACTTGAATGTGTGTTTCACAGTTTGACAAAATACGTTTCTCAGTTATCCCAGTTTCCCAACTACCCAGATTTGTAAAAGGTCTGCCTGACATGTAATGTTTTCTTGATCAGATCGTATAAGGACACTAAATATCACCTTACCTCCATTTGAAATCTTTCTTTTGTTGGCTTTTAATGCTCTATGATGAATTAAATGTTGCATTGCTAGAATCTGTGTGGAGGATGATGTTGGAATGCTATTTTTAGGCACATCCTAAAAGCGTTCTAAGAAAACTCTCTTCTTTAACATACGTACACATATATTTTGTTTGTTTTATAAGAGAGTTCAGCAAAAGCAAAACCAGAAAAAGTACACACGACTTACAGTGAGGAAAAGATCAGTGCAAGAGAATATTGCACTCGTGTGCTGTTACAGGATGAATCGTTGCCAAGTGCTCTCTGTAAGGTCTTGTAGGAGCAGTAAGAAAAGATTATGCAAAAAATTTTATAATGGTTCATAGTCTCTTTAAATTTCCTGAAAATAGGGAACACTGAAATGAATGATATATGAAATAAAGTGAAATAAAGTTCATTAGTGACTTCCCTTTAGTAACAGGAAATATTAATTTGCATATCTTATATGTTTAAAGCTAAAAGCTTCATTGCTCAAAGAACAGATCACCTTTGAGCTTAAGTAATCAAAATGTTACACCACCAATAAAATGAAACAGCAATAGTAAGAAAAATTTTGAATACAGTGGCTTTTTCATTTACCATCTTCAGCAAACATAAATTATCAGTATCTACAAAGATTGCCAAAGATCAAATAGGATCAGAGAGAAAAATCAATGGTTATCATTTTAGTCTTTCAGACTCTTTGTCTTCCATCTCCTGCTTTTCTTTTCAGTGTTTATGCTCTGTAAGTTATTGATACATATGTCTTTGTCATTTTATGACTTTCAGTAATCCAGAGGATTGAACCAGGTAGTTAGAATTTAAGTAAAACACTTGTCAGCTATAACCTGAAAACCAGCAACAGGAGTAAATACATATACATATTTATACACGTATATATTCTAATACAGCTTTTGTATTGCATCTTAATAACACTGTGCTCTTCCACTTCCTTACCTAGTACCAGGACCGGTAGTTCCATATAATTGATAGAGCTGACTGAGTCAATTTTTTCCACGTCTAGTTCGAGGATTTTTCGCATCTCCATATTACGGTACATTCTGCAAGCTGTCTAATAGGAGCTACAGAAACCCAAATGACTGGGTTTGCCATGCTACATGACATTGAAGAGATAGGGTGGTCACAGATGTGACTGGTTTCATCAGATGGGAGGGGAATAAGCTGGGGAATATTTTGAATGGCTTGAAACTAAAAGTTTCCTGAAGAGTGTGTGAATTTCTAACACACAAATAAAGACTGAGAGTGTATCAGTATAATTCACTGGACCAGATCAGGAATGATTCTAGAAACAAAACCAAAGTAGTGGTTTTTAGCACACAGATATTTTGCCTCCATTTTCTGCAGTTGCTGCTAAGATAAAAGGAGCAATATAAATTCATGTAATCCAAAAATGCATAGAGACCACAGCCCCAGCTTCTGACACAAGATCTGTGCGTTTTAGGAAGGGAAGTGGAAGACTAGGTTTTATCTAATTTTCCAGTTTTCTAATGCTTGCTATGACAGGAGCCATTGCAAAAAAAGGTATCATTCAAAACCTCCTAGAAGGTGTTTTAAAATTAAACTTGTTTCAGAAAAAAAACAAACAACACAGAAACCTGTGCCACCTAGGGATGGGAAGGATATGACTTCAAAATACATACCTTTGAGGAAAAGACATCATTCCTAGAGAACCATGCTGTTAGGAAAAATGTCTGTTTATGAAAAGCCTACAACTCTTCATAAAACTCTGAAGTTTGACAAAACCCAATCTGTCTGCTGTCAGTGTGCTGTTTGGATATCACACATTCAATTGAAGTCTGGGATACTTACGGAGCACATGGAAGCTATTATGATGTGAACAGCTGAAACTGAGACCATGGTTAGCATAGGTGTTTGCCACAGGATCTGAACATTTCGGTCGCTAAGGACCATTAGTACAAACATAGCTCTGGATGATCTGACATTGCCTGAAATTGTGGTACATGGATAGAAAAAGATTTCTGCAGAGCTCATCCTTCTGCCCAGCTCCTAGGGCACCAGGAGACAGAAAGGAAGGGGAAAAAAAAAAGAATACTTTTAATTTTGGTTGCACTGCAATTCTATTGCTTCGTATGTTCAAATAATATACTTCCTGGAGTATAATGATCCCCTAGCCTGTTTTTAGCAGTCTGCCTACAATAAAGAATGAGTAACAGGATTAGAAACATCTTTATTACAATTTTATACCCTCTCTGTGCTATTTTTCTCACCACTTCACTGCTTTTCCACTTCTGTCCATAATAATAAAAGAATGGGATACCTCTCTTTTCCAACTCTTTATCTGATACTAAGAGGAAAAGAAAAGAATGCTTCAATGTCCATTTGGAAAAACAATCAAAGTGGATTTTGACCTATTCTCAGTGATCTACAATTCAGCTGAAAAAAATCATTATATAAATCCAGATTCACAGTCCCTTTCAGTAACATGTGAAGGCATAAGAATACATGACTAGATTTTTAACTTACAGCTATTAACAGCAGCCATCAAATGAGATTTTCAAAGGTACCTAAGTATGTAATTCTCATTGGTGCTTATCAGAATCTTCATGAGCCTAAGTACTATAAAAAAAAAAATCTATCCTTTGATCATCTTTAAGTGCATAAGGAAACTCTCAAAAGCACGTAAATAGCTGGCAGATATTCATCCAGAGGAACAGAGGTAGGAGGGAACAAATAAAACAGAATAAGTAATTCAAAAGAAAAGTAATTTCATAAATAATACACATATTCTTTGTGTGTCAGGCACAAATGGCTTAAGTAATGAGAAGTTATATTATTTTCATTTTAAAAAAAAGTCTTTAGTCTTAGTCTGATATAAGCATAATCTCCAAGGCACAGTATATCATAGCTTAAATTTTCCAGTCCCACTTACCCTAAAGAAGAAAACAGAAATATGTTTCATGATCCCATTCAGTCTCTTCCAGTAAATTTATGCTATTTCAGTAAGGATGTCAGCATCTGCCCAATCCTTTAAGGGAGACAATGGTTTCTGCTCCTTTATATTTTTGAGAACGTGTTTATCTCATTCTTTTTTTCCACAGCAGAAATGTTATAAGAGATGAAACTCTTCTACCAAAAATTTAAACAAATTACTCTCTGCCAAGAATTCAGATAACTTTGCTTGAACTCTTTTTCTTTTGGAAGATGGAAGTGTATCTGTCTTTCAGAAATCATTTGAAAAGATGACATGCAAATTCCTCCATATTCCTTAAATTTGCAGGAATGAAATTGTGTTTGGTACTGAAAGCATTCAGAAGAAAAATCGGAAGTAAGTTGCTTTTAGGTAAAAAAAAATTTTAAAAATTTGAATCTTCTTGAATTTGTATTGTATGATTATGAAACATTTCTTTCTCAGGACTGACCACGCCTGCTATGTCTGTTTTATTGGCACAGCCTGTAAGAAAGCAACCTATATTCCTTCTCTTTCTTCCTGCAGTCTTACATTCGTTGTTCTTTTTAGCTTCAGAAAGTTATTCCTATTTAAAAATAGAGATGCTTTGTTTATTGTCTATGTAGACAAACAAATAAGCAACTCCACCAGAAACACAGTCTCTACATGTTCTATGCTCTGCTCTAAGGAAAACTGTTCACTCTTTTTACGTTCAGGAAAAACAGAACAAGAATGGTAGACTTTTTTTGTTACTATTTGATGGAGTATAAACGCAACAGTAAAATGTCTGTCACACAAAATGAAATGACTGCAGAATTCTGTTCCACAGAGTTCATTTACAAAAGGCATTTCTGTGACTCAAGATTTTGAACCATATACAGAGAGTACAAACTACCTCTCAAAGTTTTACATTGTTTATTTAGAATAGTTTTCTAATAACTGATCAGTACCTGTAGCTTCCACACTAATGAAGTCAAACTCTGCAGTATGTCTGTCTATTCAAAAACACAACATAAAAAACCTGATGCAAATGAGCATGTTTTCTCAATTCAGCAGATGATTAACTGCAGGGAAAAAACTGCCTTTATTAAAATTCAGCAACCTTTAAAGCAAAAAGTATGCTAGAAAGAGGAAGATAAGTATGTTTGATAGTTTGCATCAACAAATTTCCTATTTAATCTATATTCTTCTCATGCAACTCTAATGCTTTGTTTTATGACACCTGGATGCTGACTTTGCTTGCTAACAATCTTTCTGCCTCTGTCAATGAAAGAAACGACTTTTCACAGTTAGTGTGCAGGAATTACGGTTATGATGGCGTACAACAAAAAAAATAGAGGAAATGTCAGAAGTTATCACTGAGGGGATATAGAAGCCTTTTAATTACTTAAATTCACAATCCAGCTATCATCACAGATTCCAGACTTCAGCTTCCTGGCACATAAATCAAAACCGAAGCTGGATTCAGTTGCTCACCTATAAGCAGCTAGTGCCATGTGGGACATGTTGAAACTCAGCAGACACAGTTCAGGACCCATGGGAAACTCCCTCCCTCCTGAAGGAATAGCTGGAGACAGCAGCAGACCCCAGGCCACCTGAGAGGGCACTAGACAATTTATGCTCAAGCGACTGAACAAAATCTCAGGAGTCTTCAATGCTGGCTAATGCGACAGACTTTTCCTTCTGACAGGAAACTACAGTAATGCATTCAACTTGAGAGAAACCCAAAAAGTCACACCAAAGCTTTAATGATGTCAGAGGAGGCAAAAGAAACAGAGATGGGTAGGATTTTCCTGAAACTAAAAGGTGACCTAAAAGAAAGAATTTTTAATGAAATGTTGAAATCTTTCTGATATTATCTGTAAATACTTATAGATTCAATTTTGGTTTTATACACACGTCAAGAAATATACGAAAAACCCCTGAGAATAACATAACCCTCAGATAAATAAGGTTAGCATTAAAGAATGAATAAACAACTTTCCTTGGGTAGACAGTAGAAGAGAAATTCTGTATTTCCTATATTTAATTCTATGATAAGAAATGCAATATTTTACATAAAAAGACAATCAATAATAAATTACAGAATATTCAGCTTCATCTCTAAACTATTTTGTTTTAAAAAAGTCCTTTTTTGAGATCATCCAGGCCTGATCTAAAGGCCTAAGCTTAGATGCAAAGACAGCAAACTGCTTGTTCCTTGTGCTTATAATGCGATGATACATTCCATTGTTACAGGATTAGTAGAATTAGTAATGGATTAGTAATAGTATAGTTAATAATGAATCTTACATTGAAGAATGCTTTTGAAACATTTGTTACCATATTTAAATAACTGATTCTCTGAAGATACTGTCTCTGATTGACTGTACAAATCTTGTGCTCAGGATACAAGAAGGAGAAAAACAGAAAGCTGTGCTTTTAGATCATTGCACATAAAGCTTCTTCAATACCTACCTTACTTCGCATGTTTCACAATCCAAATTTAGCAGTTTCTTCGTCTTTTAGTCTTCAATAATGCTTATAAGTACAAAATACAACAAAAATAATATTTTCCACTTCTTAAAAATGAAATTGATTACTTGAAATTACTTTTATTGTGAGAAATACTGGTCCAAAACCCAGTGAAAATAAATTAAAGCTAAGCTTACATCTAAATCATCATCATTATGGCTTTATTGTCTAGAATGTAAAATTGTGTCTACATTAAGCTATCAAAACTTTGAACTAGAAAATAATTTACTACAAACTAATACAAAGTCTAAGGAAAAAAGATATTTAGATGTGCACTGCCACCAGAGGATAAATGACAGAATCTGCATGAATTTTAAAAACAGCAGAGGAAACCAGATAGAAAATAGCCTCCAGAGTACACGACATTTTGCACCAATAGTTGTAGTGGTTCGGCCTTGGCTGGAAGCCAGGTGCCCACCAAGCCGCTTTATCACTCTCCCCCACCCTCCTCCTCTCAGCTGGACCAGGGGGACAAAATAAGATAAAACTTGTAGGTTAAGACAAAGGCAGTTTAATGAAAACCAAAGCAAGGCTGCACATGGAAGCAAAAGAAAACAAAGAGTTATTCTCTACTTCCCCTCGGTAGGCGATGTGCAGTTCGTCCAGGGAAGTAGGGCTCCAACACACATAGTGGTTGCTCTCCAGGACAAGTTGATGCCCGCTTGCCCTCCCCCCGCTCCTTCTAGCTTCTGTTGTTGAGCTGATGTCATATGGTATGGAATATCCCTTTGGTCAATTTGGGTGAGCTGTCCCAGTTGTGTCCCCTTCCAAGATCTTGTCCACCTCATCCCACTATGGGAGGAATGTTAAAAAAAACCCCATCCCTGGTGCTGTGTGAGCCCTGCTCAGTCGTAGCCACAACATGGGTGTGTTATCAACACCGTTCTAGCTCTCAACGCAAAGCACAGCATTATGAGGGCTGCTGTGGAGAAAATTAACTCCAGCTCAGTCAGATCCAGTACAACAGTATACCCACCTGATGAAGAAGTTCTATCAGTACTTATACAAGTGTTCTGAAACTACTTTTTTTTATTCCTCACAAGTGAAATAAAAAAGCTGCTAATGAACCAAAATAATTCAATAAAAGTGACATTCTGGGGCAAATTAATTCATTGAGATATAAATATATTTTCTACCTAAATAAGTGACCCAAATCCTCTTATTTCCAGTGCTCGTGGTACCTAGTCAACCTTTTCTGCCTAAACTGCTTTTAATGTCTGACTAGTTGATTACCAGGGACAAAATTAGAGAGTCTTACACTGTCTTGCCAATTCAAGGCATACAGAAAATATTGATCTGAACGGAACAAACCATCACATTTTACATTACAAAGATGTCACAGTCCTAGGCCATTTCTAATAAATAACTCCAGCATTTACAATGAAAGGGGAACAACAATGCAATAACAATTTGTCTAGCATCAGTCTGTTCAAAATTCCTTCGAAGGCGTGTTGAGAGGGAAGTCTGCAGCACAGTCCCCCAGGAGGCATTGGCATGTTTCATTATGACAGTCCTTGGCAGCTCATCGTTTCTACTCAGGAAGTGATAGGCCCCTTCCAGCAACCAAACTAATTTGTTTCCTATTCCAGCTTTTAGATTCTCCACCCTCTGGCCTTGTTCTTTTTTCTCAAAAGCAACCAAGGTAAAAAAAAAATCCCATTCAGACTAGACTCTGGGCTATCCAATCCCAGTTGAAGCAAAGGACTGCTGTGTGCCACGCCCAGCATCACCTTACGTGCTACTCACTACCCAAGAACAGGAAGAGAAAGATGACAACCACTTTTCCTTGAGGAATAAAGATTTTTCACTAAACTGCATAAACATCCATCCAATGGTTTTAAAGGAAAGCACGCTTGACATTTTTAAGGTTGTTCTCTTTTAATGAAATCTGTCTCATTAAATTCATTCAGATCACTTTCCAACCTTTCAGTGCAACAAGCTTTGAGTTGCCTTCAGAACAGTGCTTCATGAATAGAAAGTCTTGATATCTTTCTTCCTTTAAATTTTGATCAGTCTGAATAGAATTTCTCTGATGCTTCCTTAACTGCTGTTCCAAATTAAATTACCTTGAACTGTTTCTACTTAGGATTATGTATGCAGGTGCAATTAAACAGTAACAGTCTAAGTTGCCATACTGAAACAAGAAACTTTGCCGAAGTAATCTTTCACTCGCCTTGCCACAATGGAAACTGCCTCCTTTTAGCTGAACAAAAACCCTGAGAAAGCCCCTCGAGAACTGTGTGAAACACGTCAAAACATGCCTGTAAGAAGACAGGAATCCTGTTGACTCCTATCTTCCTTAGTAGAATATTGGAGCTTAGTACCTGGGATAACTCATTCATGGAAAAATCCCTGTTCCAGAAAAATTAGTAGCAAATGCTTGTTCCCAAGACTGGAATTTTATTCCAGCAACTTGTATGTTCTCTTTTTTGTCTGATTAATGTTCACAGATTATTTTTTAAATAGCTATTTATACCCAAATATTATAGATCTAACCATGAGAAATGCTACAGCGATAATTCATGCAAGAATACCGGTCACTATTAGTAACTGTTGTTGAAAGTAGCTGATGGGCTCAATAAAGGTGATGGACACTGCACAATAGATCACCTCTCCTTTCTAAGATCCGAGAATGAGAGGTTTTGTGTCACTACTGAACCTTTCTGTTATTTTAACACAGTAGGGTTCGTACGTTGTTTGACTACATCTTTTATAACTGTACTAAATATATGCATTGAAAAATGTCCGGATTGTGTCAAGGAGAGAAAAAAACATTAAAATTCACAATCCTGTAGTGTTTAAGTTTAATCTGTCAGTCTTGCTGAAGCCATCTGCACAATTAACTTCTCTGACCAAAGAGAGAAGGAGGAGGCTTAGCTTGAACCCAGACTTCAGAAATGAATATGATTCTGCACATGGGTGAAGGATTTTCTGCCAAAATAAGTCCACTAAAGTGGCATTCCCTGGACTACCTTTCTCTTGGCATCCTGTTGATCAAGCAAGCAGACACAACTGGTAGATAGCTGCTGTAATGACTGAAAAATGGAACAGAAGCGTATGATCTACCATATCTCATTGAGAATTCAGTGACACTTCACTCAGTCGCAATAAACCTCCTGTAAAATTTTTTTTGACATGGATATAAAAGCTTCAGCTAAATTGGAGAATCTACCAAGCCTTTTTGTCAATCCTATTCCTTTTTTTTTTTCTCTCCCTAAATATATGTCTTATCGATACAGCACTCTGAAACTGAGAGCTGCCCAAGTCTGAATGAATGCCATCATCATTAATCATGAACGTGACAACAAAGCTCCTTGCAGCATAGGTTGTACCCTCCTCTGTGTGCAATGCAAACATTCAATGAATAATAGATAGTATCACAACTCCTAAATCTTTTGACTTCACTATAGAATCACCCCAGGTATAAATGTAGCCTAATTATCACCAAATCATGCTTTTGGTTATTTTTAGTTTTGGATATTTTTTTAAATTTGTGCAGATATACTTTTACCTTCTCTTATATGGTCTTTCTGGCTGGAATTCTTTAAGAAATTCAGGAAATTAGACACTTAGCTCTCAGAACTTTGAAATCTCAGCTGAAAAAAACCATAAAGATAATAATTTACAGAAAATATTTTTTCACACACAGTTCATTTCTTTTTACGGTAGCATCCTACTGCTCTGCTCTCAATGCAGCAAGATCTTGCCCTGACACAGGAAATAATCAAAAGGAAAAGATACGTCAGAAACAGAAACAGCAGTAGAAGCTTAGCTCACACAAAGCTGCATGCTTTGGGATAAATGCTTTCAGGACTCTGCTGTGAACTATTCACCATCCTTCAGTCTCACTATAGTGTCAGTCTCACCCATTGGAAATTCACCATCATTAGGGCGAATCTTGGTCTTTGCACTCTCTTTTAAATATCCTATTTTTTAAAGCAAAATTGCTAATTTAACCAGCATTTCTAATTTTTGATGCTTCACTTTGAATTCAAATAATGTATTTAGATGTCTAAAAAAAAGCATCAGGATTCAAAACATTGGCCTGTGTTTATAAATAGTACAAGGGTCTCTAGCTTTCCTCTTCTTTGATAAATGTGACAAACTTTAACACGATGATAGGGAGTGAGACAGAACGTAATAACATGATCCAAGCAGTGACAGGAAAGTAATAGTGCTGTGGAGTTGCTATCAGTGACCTGACTTCAAGGGAAAGTTCTCAAATATATGAATCTGGTTAGAGCATATTGGCAGAAAGACGTGATTCTACAGAAATGAAAATCTCAGAGAATTGTGATTACAGGCAGTGCATCAAAACTCTGAAAAACAAAAGTGAAGTAATAAATCTTACTTATTCACAGCTATGTAGAATTTCCATATGCAGACAGTTGGCAAGATAGGATTTACATATAGGATTATATCACATTCTTTCAGATCTCAGTTTGTTTGAAAAAAGTCTCTAGCTGTCCTTATGACTCATGTAGATTTGGTTATATAAACTGATTTCCAGTCATCTGTTTTCTATAGTGAGTTTCCACATTATAATAACTAAAATAAATACAGCTCTTGCTAAAATATAAAGCTATAAAATACGGAGTAATCTTTTTGTAGCTTTCTCAAATTTTGATCACAACACACTATGTACCACATCCCAAATCCCATCAAATATCCAATCTTGTTAAACCTAAAACTGTAGAGGCAGAAAGAGCAGTACTGCAAGAGATCTGGGTTGTTTGGGTTTTTTTCCCACAGGATCTTTTGGCAGCTCAACTGCAGGGACAATGACCATCTACAGCTATGGAATCAAAGGCAGCTAAGCAAAACTTCACTCTGCATCAGCACTTTCTTCATTCACTGTCAGGAAGACTGAAAGCAACTTTTAAAGTGTCAAATGTTATTAAGAGTGGTCTCAATCTAAACTTTCTTTTGAAATAATTGCTGCTTTATTTCTGTGTTGAAAATGAATTCTGAATAAAAATAAAAACAATCATTGAACATCCTGTCAAACATTTAGAGCTTCAGGATGAGGAAAAGGACTATAGCTCTCAGATTCTGGGATCACATTCCATCTCTCTCACAAACTTTCCCATGGCAGTTTTGACTAGTCCTTTAGGCCTCTACTTGTTTCATCCTTATGGTATTTTTTTAATCAGGGCCGTTAGTTCTGCTTGTCCTCATTTAACCAACAAAAAAATGCAGATAATAAAATATCCTTTCTACATCAGAGGCACTTTCTAACTGTATGAAATGTTACTAGGGAAAATACTAGGATGCCACAGTATGTACTCATCCAAAAAGTCAACAGGGCAGTTTCACCTCACATGTCTGCAGTTTCCAGCTGCGCTATTCTAAAATTCTGCAACTAATGTGCAAAGCAATGGATCATAGAAAATCCTATTGGATCTGTAATCAAAATGCTATAATAAAGCTTTTGAAAATGTTTGAACGAAGGTATTTGTGTTAAAAGATACTTCCATACATTGTCAATAGTTTTGCACCATCATAAAAAAATAAACTACTATCTCAGTGTTATTACAATAACATCATTTAAATATTTCCCAGTTTTCAACTGAACTCTTTGTCAATCTAGCTCTATTCAATCATCCCCTTCCGTGACCTCCTAGAACCTAGGCCTCCAACCTGTGCATTACTGATTCTTCCAACAAACAAGCGATAATCATCATCTGATTTTTGCCTTTTTATTGCTTCTTTCTCCTACATTACAGTGCAAAAAGTGCCCAAACCCTGACAAATAACTCCCATCATGTTAGCATTTCATTTCAGTGACACACATCTTTGTTCTTATTGAGGTCACTCAAAGTTATTTTATCTTCCTGATTTGGTCAAATCATCCTCTAATTTAATTCTCCCATTGGTAGCAGTCTTATAAAGTTGATGCAATTGCCTCATTTTTAGGATCTTGAATATTTTAAGACTCGTCTGCATTTCCATCCTCATCTCTTCTTTATCTATTTTACCTTTCTTTCTATAATCTCACTGTATCCAAAACCCTCTCTTTGGCAGCTGGTCATACTACCATTCTTCCTTTCTTAAAAAATTCTCAGTACTTCTATGGAATAATCATGTAAAAAGTAACAATGTATCTGTCTGCACAAATGTACACAAAAATTAATCCAATGACCATGCATTCTTACTTAATTCCATTCCATGCACCCAATCCTCATTTTAATTATTTTTCTTTAACCAAATATAAATTTGGGTTTGCAGTTCTTTTAAAGAAAAAAATCGCTTTGTCATATCTAGGCAAGAGATGTTTTCAAAGTAGTTGGCTTCAGGACTAACCTCAGACTTAATTCTGTAAATTTTATTCTATTTGAAGCTTCAGTATCTTTTTTCCATTGGTAAAACAAATGGAAACATAAACCAAACTTGTACTTAATGTGTCTCTCATTATTCTTCTCTAGATATTATTCCCTAACATCTAGAGAAAAGGAAAACTATAGTTTTCTGAAGGTTATTCAAAACTTCTTTGTCAGCTCTGGGCTCTGTTTTTCGTTTTTTTTTCCTGTTTCCAAGCTAATTCTATTGTACCAGTACAATGTGGATAAGGTGGATAACTGATAACTGTTTCTTTCTTCAGATACAAAAATAACCTTGTCTTCCCTCCAGTGGGATATTTCCAATTTATTGAAACAAATAACAGACTTCTGCAAAATTAATTTTGCTGTATGTTTTTGCAGTGTCATAAACTACCAAATTAGAGAAAATATAAATGCTGTACACATCTCAATGTCTTTCAAAAAATAACAATTATCTTTGTAATGTTTTGTTTTCTTTAAACCACTTGCAAAAGAAACATTTATGAAATTTCACAGCTGATGAAATCTTGGACCTAAGACAGTGAATCACAGAACTCCCATTGATTTCAGCAGGGCTCAGAATCTTATTAATGCCTTTCAAAAAATACTATTATATTTGATTACTCGTACAAAGGTACATTTAATTAATTATGCTTTTCCAAAATCCTCAGAGAGGCACAACTCCTGTCTTTCCTTTCTCAAAGGGTCAGAAAGACAAGGTCTGGAACTACTCAGATCAATGGCAGAATCCACATTACCTCCCCTGTCTTTAGGATGAAATGGCGATGTTTTATGTAATAATATGCCTAAAACTCTTTTTTCATTTAGGACTCCACAAATAGTTAATTTTAAAATAAAATATTCAACTAGTTATCAAAGAATACATCTTTTCTTTTTCAGGTCTATAGATAATGAACTTGATACAAACAGCTTGGCTCCTGAAAAGTCAAAAGAGCGTTAAATTCTCCCACTGTTCTTGGCAAAAAGTAGTGAGGATATTAATCTGAACTTCTTTTTCCCCCCCCTCAAAAAGCAGAATATAAGCGTTGTCTCCCAGATTCGTACTTTAAACACGTGACAGTTCAGCTTCTGAAATGTAGACTCTGTCCTGGCAGATAATGTCCCAGAGAATCAGCCACTGTATTTTCGATTGTGCATATCACAGACAGATGTTCCCTGCAAGAAATCTTTTCTCATGTTATATCTTTCCCCAAAAATCATGTACTAAGGGGAAACATTTATGGAGTGTATCATCAGTAATGCACAGTGTAGTGAGCCCCACAATAAAATTTTAAAAAATAGAATAACTAGAGGCCTAAAAGAAACTCATGTGGCTAAATCCTACCCTATGCATCAGCACACTGGGGAATGGTGAAGTCATGTAGAGGCTTTCCCTACTAGTCCACCCATATAAAGCAGCAGTAAGGCAAATTTCCCATCTGCCCTGAAGTACGTGTGCATACAGGAGGTTAGTGGGAGGAAAGCTTAGATTCTTGAGTCAATAAAGGAAATGATCTTGCTACTGCCTAGGAAAAATAACTATCCCACTCCTGGTATGTTCCCTATCCTGTGAAGCAAATACTCATCACTTTTTGCTAACAAACAAATTATGGACCTTTGCTCCTTCATCATAAGCATTTCCTTACTCTGAGTCCTTCTACCTATAAAGAAAAGGAAATCTCCTGGTGGCAGCATGAGCAGCTGCTCCTCACTCGCACTCTATGCTCTTCAGCACATTAACTCTTTGTGCAAAGCGTATCTCCTTTATAGAGGCTGGGTTTTGTCTCCCTTGTGCTCAGGTTACTGCTAAAATTCTGCGCTTAATGTGACCCTTGACTTATCCTCCATATGGAGGACGATTCTTTTTCTTTCCTATTGGCCAGTCACTCATCTGGCCTGTGGTACTGCTCCTTTCTTCAAGGTACAAAAACCACAATGCACAATTACCTTTTCCTGATTGCAAATTTGGCATGACATTCTCATTCAGCTCTCATTTTTGATCATTTGTAGAGGCAATTATTAAAACTTCTCACTGAAATAATAAAAATAAATTATTATGTCTTATTTTAAAGTAACACATGAAACCACGTATTTCTCTCAAACAAAACCACTATTTACTCTTTGTAATTAAATATTGTCAACATATAAGTAGTTGTGAATTGTTAATATCTTTATGTAGGTGATAAGATACTCAATACAGAAGACCGTTAAATACTTGCTCTAATGATAAAGTAAGAAAATTGCTTAGAGAGAGATAAACCCCGTGCATTCAAGAGAAACAAGTTTAACTATTGCTGAAATGCTTTCTCAATGAAGTAAAAGTGTACTTCAGAGGAACAGAGTAAATAACTTGTGCTGCCAAAGCAAACCTCTCTACACTTTCCTACTGAACTCTGCCTTTAGTTGTGGAGCAAAAAAATACACGCTCCCCTAAAAAGAAACTTTGCAGTAGCTGCTTTTCAGGTCATAAACTTTTTATCCAATATGTTGTTGTTGCCATTGATTCATTCATTCCGTGGAGCTGCATACTGTTTTGCATTCATTATTTTACCTGTACTGAACTAGAACTAGGTTACAAGGGTCAAAAGTTCTCTCTCTTTTTTTTAAAACATATTTCCTAAACCCAAACAGCCTGTGAGATAAGGCTGTACACAACAGCATTTGATGTATTACATCTCACTGGTATCTGACAACCCTTACTCCCTGGTGATGCAACTCTTTTCTAATAATTTAGTCTCAGTCTATTAAAAGACAATTACAGATAATGCATCCAGGCAAGTGGTGAAGGATGTCCAGAACAGTACTTGTAGAAAGGTTATCAAAACACAATTCTCAAAAAAGAAGTGTGCTATTGATTTTTTAATCATTTCAGACAGAGACTGTTATATAGATTTTCTAAAGGATTGAACATAACTAGAAGAAGCTGGAAATGGATTTCACCTTTACTACTTCATATGTCATAATAATAGATTTTTTAAATTCATTTACCACTAAGCAAAGAATATAGCTAGTTATTCAGAATTCATCTTATAGTGAGACTTGATAGTCTTTCAAATCTGTTGCTATTTTGAATGTTGCCAGATTCTGTATTCCACACAACTCCTCATGAACAACTATTTCCACATTATGCATAAATTAATACAAAATCAGAAGTAGTCTTTGAAGTTTTTCTTCTGTGCTGCTGCTATCATCTGGACCTTCAGTTATAAGCTGGTCACAGAGTAAAATAGGACCTTTAGTAGCATTCTGCTTCAGAAAACATTTCTGATGAAGCTGGTTAGGTTGCTATTCAGAATCTTTCATTTTTATTTGGATAAGGGTGGATTTTAAGAGTGGTTTGCTCAATTAAAATACACAGTTTCTGAGAGTATTTTACAAACCATTAAATAGAAACCATTTACTAGGACATCTGGTCTAAAAACTGTCTGCCTATCTATTTAGCCTTTGCAACAATAATGCAAAATGCAAGGGGCGAGTACTTCACAAGACACATCAACTGAACATATATGATACTGGAACTTAGCAGAATGAAGCATTGAAGCAGACACTGCACTTCAAAATTTTTGCGTTCGACATTTCCATGTAGGGAATGGAGGGAAATGGGAGTCAGGAACAGGAAAACCATGAGGTTGTCCTTAACATTTCAAAAAATGTTAATATATATAATGTAGCTAAGTGGGTTTAATTTTAAAAGCATTTATTTCACACATTCATAACACGCAGACAAGAAAAAAGAAATTAAAAAAAATGTGATTAAAAGCACTGCCGTGGTCATACTTAAAAAATAATGTAGCTTGACATCGAGATATGGAAATGGTATCAAATATATACTTACACATGCTAAACGCTCCACTGTAACAGTACACTAATGATTTCTAGGACTGCCATGAACATCAGGTGTTTACAGTGTCCTGACAAGGTTGTTTGAACGTTGTCCCAGTGTCTCCTGCTAGGCTACAATATGCTGGCCACGGGTGACCTAGCAACCATTAGTTTGAGGAAGAACTGCATTATAAAACTCACATAAACATTAAGTTTATTGTTAATGATTATGATTTTGCTGTATACAGTTTAAGTGTATATGCCTATGGCTCCCTCTTCTGGATAATCCACACAGAAAATAAGAACTACCCATTTAGAAGTGAAGAAAAAAACCAAAGTAGTAATAATAATAATTAATAATAATAATAAAGAAGGGCATGGAGGGAGGAAAGTGGAGAAAAGACATTTTGAAGAAATGTATTCTTTATCTGAACAGACTCATTTTCCTTCTCAATATTTTCCCAATTTTTTCTAACATTTCATGACTATTTTACTTTCAGCCACAAAAGCTGTTCTGGCTTTCTTTTCTAATCAGTAAGTCTCTCTGCCTTATTCCCTTTCTTCTCCCCTTTGAGGAGGGAGAGGGGTTAACAGATAGCATCTGTTACAGGTCTAGCGGGCTGCCCTGACCCTAAACCTTGAACAACACAGAAGAGAGAAATGTGGCCCATATCCATAGGGTCTGGGAAGCTAAACAATGGTTAAGTCCACAAGAGCAGGTTAAAGGCATGAATTGAAAACAAAAAGAAACATTTCTCCTGAATAAAATACCATATTTCTGACACTTTAGTAAAAGTGGAATGAAAAACTTTTACCAGAAGCCAAAAAATTGAGTGGTTTATTTTTTCAAGTCAGACAGAAAAGTTTCTTTTCGAAAGTTTATTTAGTTTAAATGTTAAATAGTTTGATCAAGACATTTGTATTGAAAAACTGAACTAGGAAATCAACTGTTTGTACTCAGTATATCTGAAGATGGATACAATCCACAGGACAAGGTTTAGAACAACCTCATTTAAAGGCAATACCTTGAGTACTTTGAATATAAGGAGTTGAAGAGAAACGGAACTAAAAAACTCAAACCATCCCATTTAAATTGTATGAGTGAAAGGAGGTATTAAATGGATACTCCATGACAGATAAAGAAAAATCAGTTACTAGTGGAATAAGAACAAAGGATAAAATCCATCTCCCGAATTCAGTTTAGGAAGATAAATTCGTGATATCAATTAGCTTCCACTGCAACACTGCATTCTCATTAAGAACATAATTTCTTAGGAGTGTTAATAGCTGAAGGATTTAAGCAGGTGGACTAGAATTTCCACCTGATAGATGCCCTGAGAAATAGGACTTTTCTTTCGTGCTTTGGATTGGTTAAACAAATGTAATTTACCAGGCAGGGAAACTCAGCTCATCAGTACAGTCTACACATAGCTTTCACAGAAGAAAGCACTTTGAGCTGATTTAAAAGCCTATCTTTAGGGCCTCAGGTTTATTTTTAATTTAGATTTCTGGATTTTCAGATTTCCATGAGTTTATTTTTCTTTCATAGATCTAAGTTCTTCTAATTAGAATGTAATGCTACACATTAAGGACAGAAAGGCAGCTGGTTAGAAAGAAGATTGAATATGAGATCAAATGTTTGAATTTCCTTATTTCATTCCTTACTTTAATTACAACAATACTACAGACATTCTTTTTTACCTTCACAGAAAATATGAAAAAAGTAATCCAGTTTCTCACAGAGAAGTGCTGTAATTTACATTGAAACTAAGCCACATTCATTAACTTTGAGGGCTGCTACACAGACTTAGACAAAAAGTAATAAAAATACAGAACTTAAAAGGCGTAATTTAACAGTGAAGTAGAACTCTTTAGAAAAGCTGAAAATTAAATGAGAACTCCTCCATAAGTAGCATCAAAATATTGTGTGATGATGGATAAAGATGACATTTACAAGGTTTGGTAATGCAGAGTGGTAAAGTTTACAGGAAATTAATACAGTAGACGTATCATTTCTCACAGAGGCTGGATCATAATTCAACAGCCTTCATCTGACAAGGTCAAAATTTACCACAGTGTACACTAGACAACATTAAGTTGAAGAGGCTTCACCACATCTTAAATCAGTTTCTGCATAATTTCAGACATAAAAACCTAATTCTGTGGCAACTAGAGAATCCATCCCTGTTATATTAAAAGGAAGCTCTCCAAAATATTTGATTAAAATATAATGAAGATAAAAAAAGCCAAGCCTATCTACTTAAAAAACCTGTTCATAATTAAAATTATCAGTAAGCAAGCGAATATACAGTTTCCTAGGAAAGATAACTACACAAACCAAACCCACCTGTTTCTTTCAGCATATCAGCTTTTTTGCAGACTCAAGTTTCATTTTGATAAAGATGAAAATAATATGATCAATTTAATAAACAGAGAAGTGCTCTTTAGAGTATAGACTTCAAGATCAGCGTATGCTATGTATTCAATCATAACAAGTTCAGCTCTCATCTGTTCTTATGGATGCTTCTGAAAGCATGACAAAAAATATCCAGATTCAAGACTAATTTTGTATTATATTCAAGTATAAAATATCATTATTCTTGGTAAAAACCCAGTCATAATACCACTGAAGTGGCTCTTCTGAATCAACATTAATGACCTCCAAGGCCCTAAAGCATAGCTTTAACTTTTGACACTGACCTATTCGGTAAATGACTCACATATTTAATGGGACCAAGTATTTAAGGACTAGATAATTGCAAAAAGCATTATTTTTATTATGTATGACCCAGGTCAACTTATTATTATTTCACAGGAAATTAGTGATATTCCAGAAACTGGATCAACTCCTTTCATTTTTAGAGGCATTCTTAATATTTTAAAAGATGCATTACTCTGCATCTACAACCACAGAGTTGAATCAGAATCTGATGGAACAACCAGATTTCTTTGGTACTCAGGCAGTACGGCAAGCCACTAGCAAAACACTACATAGTGGTGATGGCAGTGGGATATAACAGTCTGGTTGTCAAACGCCTAAAGGATCAAAAAATCCAACCGTCAAACTCAACTCTTAAGTAATCAAAGCACAGCTGCTTTCTGTGTACATTGTTTTATGCATTTTTATCAATTACTATTTTTCTATCGTATCTATTGAGCATTTTAATCAGCAGACATACTTTTCCTAGATACTACACACACTTTTAAGTACTCGATTTTATCACTACATAGTCTATGTGCAATGTATCTGAAAAAAAAAAAAAATCAGAGTCTGCACAGATTTTCAAACTGATTTATACAGATTTTTATTAGTCCTTTTGTGGACTACACACATGCATTTGGTAGAGCTGCTGCAAACCTATTTCTTCTGTAATATATCTGTAAGTAGACTTCAGGCCTACATATCACTGCTCTAACACATTTAACGTACACGCCATATAGTGAAATTGAATCTCCACATGCAGTACATAGTACCAGTTTAAGAAAAAACTAAAGACTTCCTTTACAGAAGCGAATATAACGCAAGATCAAAACCTGTGGTATTTGTAAGAAAGTTGTAGCTTTTTCACAGCTCTTTAAAGTAATACACTAAAGCTTAGCAGAAAACTGCATTGCAATGCATAGCATTGAATTTAGTAATCATGTAATTTTCCATTATCTGAGGTTCTTACAAAGCAATTATTAAATGTGCATAATCATATTACATATGCATAAAACTGTACAGATTCATCCTCATTAAATACTATAAGATTCTTCATTAAGGTCATAGTAAGCTGACTTCTTACAAACCTCTAGGTTTGATAGGTACCTCTAATTAATTTAAATTGAACTAATAGATTTTAAGGTCTGGAGGAAACATCACAGTCATCAATTCTGACTTAAAGCATAAGAAATGCCATGTTATTTAATGAAGTAATTCCTGCATTAAGCTCATTATTTCTGAACTAGTTTGGATCCAATTTGCAAACTGCCTAGGTTACCTTGTCTGTACTGCATTCTCAGTAGTTTCTGCTGTGTGCAAAACAACATATCTTGCCTTGAACTCAATTTTATTTCTCCCTATTTTTCTCTGCTGTTTTGTTAGGAGAAACATAGAGAGCCTGAGCAGAACAGCATCATTTCTCTATCTATTTTAAGAAAAAGGACCCATGACTGATTTCATCTCTGGAGCTTCAGCAAAGCCTACAGGTTGCCATGCAGCAGTGGTAATTAGACAAGGTGAAGCAAGTGCTGCAGACACTCGATGAAAATCACCAAATTCTTTGACGCATTTACTGAATCAGGATGAAATACCATTATCAGGGTTTGCGATGATGAGCCATCCAAGACGTTCCTTGTCACATCAGAATTACACTGCAGTGGCTTCTTTACTAATTTTCTGAATTCAGAAAGGCACAGTGCTGGATGCCTGCGCCGTGCTTACCCAAATTTCCAGAGAATAAGCATTAAAGCAAAGTAAATTTTGAGAGGGAGTCACTGATTATCATGGTCTAGAATTACAATCATACTCTAGAAGGCTTCAGGGTCAAAAACCTGAAATACCAAAAGGTTCTGTGTGTAAGGAAAGCTTTATCAGTCATCATTCGGTATCCAAGCATGTCTAGTCTCAGAAAGTTGTTATTCTAGGTAATATTTATGAAAACATTGAAGAAATGAATGAATCAAAGTGTAGCAGGTAACAGGTATGTGCACAACCCAACTCAAATCCTATCAAGTGTCTTCTCTGCTGGGAACATAAACAAAAGAAAGAGGTACTCATTCACAGTTCTGCAAGAGTAGCAAATGAGTGAATGTTCATCTTAATGAGAAAAAAAAAGAAGCTTTTCTTGTGCTTTTCATCTCGTAGAATAGAAAAGAGTAATGATTTGAAGGGCCATGGACTGATTTACTCCCAACTAATTTCAGTAGACAGAAAGAAGGTAGACAGAAGAGAGTTTCCCATTGCTGTTGTTGCCTATCAGGTTGCAGATATTTGTAAAGCAACAGGGAAAATGCTACTAGCAGGAAGGTGGAATGAAATTAAAAAACTGTTCACTACCTTAAGCATCAACAGAGTGAGACAATTACCAGAAACCCACCACGGTACAACTGAGGAAGGCCTTCAAAAAACACAATATGAGCTTGGACTTAAAAGGCAATTTTCTTTTAAAAGCAAACTTCTCCCTTTATTGATGTTATAATGAAATACTTTAACATATGTTTTTATCTGTAAATAAATATGTCTCAGAACATTTTAATATTCCAAGATAAAGACAGCATGCTTCATGTATCATAGCCTATTTTCTCTGTGTAACCAAGTGTGACCTTGCTATATTGTCATTACATGGCTTATTAGATATTATTTATACTATAAGAACAAACTTAATTTCCTTAAATATAACAATGTAGCTACCATAATATAAGCAGTATTTTTTAGTACCTTACTCAACTAATTTTAGCTTTTCTAACACTCCTTGAATGAATATAGCCTGCATATTCCTTACATAGCCCGCAAGGAAAAAGTAAACCTTGGCAAAAGCCATTCTTTGGACTGCTTTCTAGGAGTCATCTATAGCAGAGCAGGTTAGGTTAATTCATTCTCGTTTCAGCTTTTGAAGCTCAGGATTGAAGCATGACAATGAAATACAATAAGGGGATAATGCTGCATTAAGAGATAGTACCTTCAACTACCCCAGAAACATGACTGCAGTTAAGAGTGTGAGAGCCTTATTGTGTTCCAAAATTGATTTATATTGTTAAAGTAGACTTTAAAAGATACTTTATGAAAGAATTGTCAGTCATTTACGCCATCCTATTGTACCTGAAAAGTAGTTCATAAACTGCTGTTTTAAAGACAGGTTGGGTGTGAATTTAATTGCAAAACTGTATGACATCACAAAGTAACATCAATCTTGACGCCTTCTCTTTCCTTATTTTGAAGGAGAGGTGTAAAGGTTAGGAACAGAGAAGCTGCACTACTGTATGTGGGGCGGTCACCACACACAGGTTTTTTATTTAGCTCATTTGAGCCTTACTGCTGGATCATCAGTATCTTAAAGTTTCTTTGGGTTAAATTTCCATTTAGGAAATTTTCAACAGTGAAGTCAATAGCAGGCAAAACCCAAAGAGTTTCCAAGTGGTAGCAGTGGAAAAAAACAGAAGAGCTTATTTTGTTATGTTTTCAAGAACATGCTTCAATGCCGAATGCAAAGTCATACAGCTATGAAAAAAGAATACTGGATTTGGGAACATAAACTAGAAAGGAGGGTCCTGTGTTCTGTTCTCTGTTCCCAGGAGTATTTCTATACTCCCTCTAGTGTAATTTAAATGTGCATTTCGCTAAACTAAAAATAAATTTAAAATTGGAGCTCAAGAATCACATTTCAAGATTAGAATCTAATTCTAATTAGAATCACTGCAATTCATTTTAACAATACATTTGATATTATGTCTGATATTCAAAGTATCTAGAAGGAGCTAATCAGGTTACCTGATTTTTATAACATCAGCCCTTCAGCTCTTTCTTCCACCTGAGTGTAATTCTTGCACTTTTGTCTTTCCTAACATAAAGTCATAACCACCACGTCCAAGCAAAGGAAGCAGTGGATTAGTAAAATGGTTGCAAAACACATGGTTAATACTTTATAAATTCTCTCTAGAGACAAATAGTCAGTAAACAGACTCTTCCCTTTGGATTTTGCTTTTGGTTGATAAAATTGCAATTAGCTATTTGTGTAATCTATCAAGAAGTTACATGCATTCATTCAACTTTACAGCAATATGCTCTACATCTGCAGCCAGAATATATTTCTTGAACGTAACAACTTGAAAGTGTCGAGAAAAAAGTAGTGACGTATTTGATTTGTAATAGTAAAACATAACTTTATAATTATTTTAAATGGAATTCACATGGAAGCAGAGACCTGGCACAAGTTGTCCGTTTAAAATCCCTTTTGTTCCTCCATTTAAAGGCAACTATTGTAAATGGTCTGAGGTGAAGCTTAGCACATGAATGAATTTCACCACCAGTGACCAGCACTGACCAGTGCCCTAAAGGGGTGGTTGGAATAAGTCTAGCTAATCTAGATGTTAAAACAGTCATTTTCAGTAGCTGCTATTGACAGTAGCAATTTGATTCTATTACATCCCTAGCAACTATTACGGTTGTCATATATTGATTCTGTGAGCTGTATTTGTATATTACCCTGCACTAATATTTACTGTCACATTCATAGCGCAGCAAAACAGAACCAAGACATCACAAAGAGATTTTCAAAGGTTGATGTTTCTTAGATAAATCACAATTTCTCATATTGCAAACATTCATCTGTCTGTTAAAAAAAAACTGTTTGCCTTAATCTCTTTCTAAAAGTCTGCCTGTCATTTGATATATTTGCTGCAAATTGGAATTGCATTGCAGAAGAGGAATAGGTTTAGTCAAATTAAATTGCATGCTTTCATGTATTCTAAATATGGCAAACCTATTACACACATACTAATTGTATTTATGTAAAGCCTGCCACTGCTTCACATATGAAAGGGAAGCACTAAAGGAAGAGATTAAGATACATCATGCAGGCCATATGTCACTGAAACTACTCTCAGAGATCCAGAGGTTGCCTATCATAAGGCTTGCTAGTGTAGCCTGCCCTCTATTACTTATTCTGTAAATAAAGACAGTGACAGAGATGTGCAGTGTGGCTCTATACAAGTCCCTCTCAGGGCTGGCAATACTTGTGAGGCTGGCTGAACCCGATGCTGTGTCTAAAAGCAGCTTAAATCGCAGATTTTCCCATTGCTCAGGATGCAGAGACTTCCTAGAGCAGGAAGGAGAAAGTAGTGGTGGCAATCTTTGTCCACCCAAGAGGTAATAAAAGATACTGGAGTGTCATGAATGCACAGGTACCACCTCATGGTTGCTCCCTTTCTCCTCTATTCATCCTATTGGAAAACTTCTGCAACTGTGGAATTTATTAGAAGCTAGAAAGTACCATTAACTCACATAACATGTGAGTTAATCCACCATCTGTAAGGAAATCTAAAGCTTAGATGTAGCTAAAAGTCACTTTCCAGTTCTTATTTAGAAAATATATAGAATTAATCATTTTTCTTGATAGTTTGATAAAAGCTTTATCACCTTTCCCATGACGTATTTGCGCCTACTTCTAAATTGGCCATAAATTCCGGCCAATGCTCTCGTTACATCTTTCTTTGCTGAACCATTTTTTAATGCTATTTTTCAGCAATCTAGAAAGCTTGAAAAAGCAAACATTCCAAGTTACTTTACATTTTTGGCAAGTTTGACTCCAGATTCTAGTCAGTTAAAAAGCTTGTTCCCCTATTTTTCTTCTCAAGACTACCTTTATTCAGTCACTGTTCACCCTGATCTGTGTGAAATATATGAACCAAGTAACTTTGAAAGAGATGTCAAGGATTTTAAAATAATCACTCCATAATTTTAGACAAAAATATTTATAACTATTACCTCTTCAATTTGAGCATAAATCTAAGACTTGCCCCTGATAAAAAAGCCAAGCAGGTTAACAGGAGACAGCAAAATTCTCAGAGCTTGTCTCAGGTGCAGATCTGTTCCACAGATAAATTTCAGAACTCGCCCAATACAAACACTCACTTGGTTTATGGATCAGTAAAGCAGCAACTTCACTGGGCTGCAACCACTCTCCATCAGTCTGTAAAAGCCTGTGCTCCGCTGCAGGATGGACGGTCTTTGGAGAGAGTAGGAAAGATCCCAGTGTTTTCCAAATACAGCCAACAATTTCAGGACATTGAAACCACACTCATTACTTTTACTCAGGATGTGATTGTCACATTGTTTTGCTAACTACGTGGCCCAACAGAAAGGAGCAGCCATCAGCAGAAAACATAACATGAAACTCATGCAGATTTTATTATCTACTTCTACAGACCCCATAAATGATATAGCATGGCCAACCACAGGGGGAGCAAAAGAAGTAATAAACTCACTCACTGTGGGTGACACAACAGAAGAAGAGGCACACTGGTTCAAAACCACAATAACATAAAGAGATATCAACCATGCCCCGTATCTCAACATAGCCAGGCGCAAACCAATCCAACAAATACCAGAAAGATACATTACCCAAGCCATTATCCTTGACTCCACAAAACTACTCAGAAGCCCCTCCAGCAGCAGCTCCCAGCTGCAGCAGCTCCCAACAACAGCTGCAACTCCCAGCAGCAGCTCCCAATAAGGAGCTCTATTGGCCTTTTATCTCCACCCTCTAATCACCACCTAACTGGCAGCTGTTTCTCATCATTTCAGGGTGTGCTTGGCCTGGCCTCTCCTCCTGAATGGCCCTCTTACAACCGAGGGGGCCCATCCCTCACATCAAGGTCTGGTATGACATGTGTCCCCACCGCTCAATGCCTAACTGGGTTGCAGCCAGCAGTGGAGCCAAAAGATCTTCTTGGTGGCAAACAGAGAGGCCAAGCCAGTCTTGCCCTTGATTCCAACAGGAGGCACCTGGGCAGCCTTAGCCCCTTTGACCTGGTTGGGAAATTCATCCAGGTGTCAAGTTCACTTCAGGGCTTGGGGTTCAGACCCCAGCACTTCACACATCCATGTGTAAATTAATACCATCACCATTTTCTCCTTAGAGAGTATCTATCAGTACTATTCAAGATGAGCAAATACTACAAAAATATGCTTATATACATTCATTTGAATAAAACCCATGAATTTAGTTTGACACTGTTGAGAATCTTTTCTATTTCTAAAAATAACTAACTTGGGATTTATTTATTGTTCCTGTCAAAAAAAAAAAAAAAAAAAAAAAATCCTTGCAATTTCTGTCTGCCTAGTTCACAATTCTCCAAGTGGCAAGCAGGAGATATTATTTAACCTGTTACGAACAGAATGAGAAGCAATAATAACACAGTAGCATTCACTGCAATTGTGCTGGAAAGACACAGGACTTCAAAACAAAATCAGGACAAATACTTCATGAATAACCCATAGCCTGATGTGTTTGTATATAAGTGTTCAGTAAGTTCCAAAACAAACATGTTTATACAATCAGACTATTTTTGGTGCATAATGTATGAAGAGAGATATGGTAAAATCTGCAAATGTTATAAATTGCAAATAATTCACCTTCCACATACAATAAGAAATTGAATGAAGTAGGGTAAGGCAGAAGATAGGAAGTTATTATTAGCTGCCAACCAGTAAAATGGCAACTAATCACAGCAATCCCTCACCTCAAAATTTGTGGTCACAGGAAAGCATTGTAAAGTTTCCCTCAGGAGATGTTATATTAAATGTGATGTACTCTTGCCTAGCAAATCATCTAGAAAAAAATCTCTGAGGAGAAGAAATTAAGATGCTTATGGCAGCAGCAAACTAGTCTTTCCATATCAGCTCCACTCTCCTTTGTATTCATTCTTTCTTCCCTTGACTTTCCCCCTGGTATGTCCTCCCCTCTCCTTCTCTTCTAGATACTGTCTCCTCACTATTTGCTAGGTGTTCTAATCAATTCTTACCAAAGGAAAAAAACAACCGACCAACATAACAAAAACCTCGTAACATTACCTTGAACTTTCTGCTATTCGTAACATTATACACTACATGTAACATTACTGCATATATCCATCGTTTGCATTTTGTGTCACGTAAAAAGATGCTCAGAGCATTATCTTCTTCTAGGTGTTTACCTAGTGTTTAAGAAAAAAAGCTAATCTTGTTTGCTTTGTATGTATTAAATAAATTGAGTGTAGTCATGAATAAAGCTTATTTCTAACTCTTTTACTGTATTGTACTTGTATTACATTTTATAGAACATTTTAGGTTGGAAAAGACTTTTAAAGGTCATCTAGTTCAATCCTCTTGCAGTGAGCAGGGACATCTTTAAATAGATCAGGTTGCTCAGAGACTCATCCAACCTGACCTTGAATGTTTCCAGGGATGAGGCACCTACCACCTCTCTGGGCAACCTGTTCCTATGTTTCACAACTCTCATTGTTAAAAATTTCCTCCTTCTATCTAATCTAAAATTCCACTCTTTTAGTTTAAAACCATTATCACTTGCTCTATCACAACAGGCCCTTCTAAAAAGATTGTCCTCATCTTTCTTAGAGGCCCCCTTTAAGTACAGAAAGACTACAACAAGGTCCCCCTGGAGCCTTCTCTTCTACAGGCTGAACAACCCCAGCTCTGTCCTTCTACATAGGGGTGGTGTTCTAGCCCTCTGATCATTTTTGCGGCTGTCCTACGGACCCACTCCAACAGGTTCATGTCTTTCTTGTGCAAAGGACTCCAGAGCTGGACACAGTACTGCAGATGAGGTCTCATCAGAGCTGAGTAGGCGGGATAATCACCACCCTTGACCTGCTGGCCACACTTCTTTCGATGCAGCCCAGGTAGGTCTTCTGGGCTGGGAGTGCACATTGCTGGCTCGTGTCCAGATTTTCATCCACCAACCTCCCCAAGTCCTTCTCCACAGTGCTGCTCTGAATCCCTTCACCCCCCAGCCTGACTGATACTGAGGATTGCCCCAACCCAGGTGCAGGACCTTGCATTCAGCCTTGTGGAACTTTATGAGGTTCACACAGGCCCACTTCTCAAGCTTGTCCAGATTCCTCTGGAGGGCATCCCATCCCTCAGGTGGGTTAACAGCAGCACTCAGCATGATGTCATCTGAAAACTTGCTGAGTGTGAACCTAATTCCATTACATCACTGATGAAGATACCAAACAGTACTGGTCCCAGTGCAGATCCTTGAGGGACGTCATTTGCCACTGATATCCATTTGGACATCAATCCATTGACCATTACCCTCTGAATGTGACCATCCAACCAATTCCCTATCCACCGAACAGTCTGCCCATCAAATCTGTCTCTCTCTAATTTAGAGAGAAGGACGATGTAGGGGGCTGAGTCAAAGGCTTTACAGAAGTGCATATAGGTGACATTCATAGCTCTTCCCTTGTCATGATTTGATGTCAATAAATCTATTTAACAGAGACATTTTAGAGACAGAATATTTTTTAAAATGCCAAAACGTGATGTTCTCTGAAACTCTTCAGTGAGTATTCTGCTTGATCTTGCTCATCTCCTTTGGCTGCCAGACTTTGGCTTCCACAGTACTAAGAAATTTATTACCAACCTATCTTTAAAAAAAAAAAATCAAATAATCTCAAATGTCTGAGTAACTTCTAAAATGAAATAAATTATAACTTACGATAAAGTTTTGTTCCATCATCTTGTCACACACCTTAGAAATAGCTTACTGGAATTCAGGGATTCCCAGTTTTCTAGGTGATAAAACACTCACTCGCTGTACTCTGGCCATGTATTTGTCTCAGTGGAAACAATTCAGCTTTGGAGTCTGTGTTCAGCTCTTGGCACATGCCATCAAAATTACAGTATAAACTTAGCAACATAAGCATAAATGTGCATATCTCCAGCTAAGAAACTAATTCTTAACATTTCCCTCTATTGTGTAAAACACAACCTCTATCCTCTGAAGAACTGAGAAAAGAAAAAACAAAAGGGGAGAAAAAAACAAAAAAGGAGGAAAAAAAAAAGAGATGACAATTTTTTTCTACTGAGAGATTATTCTAATGTGCTTGTGCACACTTACTGATCCTGGAATGAAAACAAATATTGCTAGAATGACACTTGTTGACAGCTTTGATTATTTTGGAGTTATATACTGTTCTGAAAATTAACAGTGGTTTAGATTCCAAGCAATCATTTCAAAAGTAAGCTAGGTAGCTGGCCAAGATAGTAACTTTTCATTTTCTGGTTCCAGAGGGTGTTGCATAATTACTAGGATAATTATGGTTCGATTGTTAATGCAATTACAGTTCAGTCTTTGCATTTAGAAGCAATATTGTTGATTGTATACTGACACTAAAATGGAAAGACTATATGCTATACACAACTACAGAATATTAAAATTCACAGAAAGCTTTCCGATTAACCAAAGGAACAGTAACTTTCCATATACATGAGAAATTTCAACTCTGTAGAAAACATTTTATCCTTATTGTGTCTTAAATAGTAACCTAACACCTCAGTGAGTATGATTTATTAATTTAAGGACTTTTGGCAACAAATTCTATGTAAATTGAAACACTGCAAGGATATTCTCAAGTAAACCACCTCATTTATGAAGAACATTTCAACTTGCAATAAATTCAGTACAATACACATCCATAGTATTTTTTATACAAATGTAATATCTTCTCAAAAAAAAACTGAAATAGGGCTACAGAGTTTCTAAATAATGTAGCAGATCAGAGTGTAACCATGAACGAGAAATTACCCGGTCTTCAAAGATGTCATAGCATATCACAGTCCTCCACAAAGATAGGACAGTTTGTCTTTGACACTGTCTGTGCTGCTCACTGCTACAGTTTCCATGAGGAATTTTGATGTCAAAGAGAATATTTGCTGATGCCAAAAGGGATGATATTTGTCTTCTGAGAAGATGCTACTGCCCAATTCTCTTGAGAACATCTTTGCATTATGTCATTTGCCTATCTCTCAGCCACTTGCTAAATGTAGTTGATTATATAAAATAGCCTCTGGCAGCTTGCTAACAGCTGCTTTCAATACCCAGATCAAGCTAAGTTTGAAGGGTAACACTTTTACCCTATGTGTTTCAAGCATTTGGTGGCTTATGGGTGACATCCAATCTTGTAGTAACTGTCAATCAGATGAGCAAGATGCATCACATCAGTCAAGTAGCTGACACTGAGCTACGAAAAGGTATTCATAAAGACAATATTAAGGGTATGTTAACTTTTGTTTCGTTGTCATCCCATCATCTTGCTCTAGTCATCTTTTTGAAATATTTGTCCTAGTGATGATTCCCTAGCTCTGATACATTGACAATATGAGTTTTCCTGAGATCATTGTGACTCATCTCGGACTGCACCTTAAGATTCAACACCTGCCCATTTTAAAATCATCCAGCAAGATGAATTTGTCATCATTCAAATTCTAATAGAACAATTTTCTTAGTTTATAGGCACACGAGTTAGCATCTAGTTTTATTGTACTTCATTTTAGGACACGTATGATGAAATATAATTGCACCAAAGTGAGGTCTGCAAAGTACTACAGGAGTATCATAATAACCAGGCTCATAAACAAGAGGTAGTAAATGTTTTTCAGATCTTGCATTGTTGTCAAGACATGACACATTTTGAAAAGCTTGCAGTATTATGGTGCTGAGTAGGTTGTTCTGTCAGCCAGAGGAAACCAATGGGATGCAAATTAAGAGATTTCAAGGATCCTTTCTCCTAGTTTCCCAGGGCTGGATGAGAAAAACCACCTTTGGAAGAGCTGCTTTGCCATTCTGAAAGATGTCTGTGATTCAGAAGCAAGCAAGCAGAAGTAAGAGTAATTGAAAATTATGAGCTTGCACTCAAAAAGATGTGTCATTTACAGGAAGAAATTGCCTGCTGGCAAGGATTATAGCCAGATATATTTAGATAAACATCTGAGTATGACTGATAAATATGTTTGAGCTTGCTGTCAAAGCTTTCCTTCTTTTTATTTAACTTTTTTTTGAAGAATAAAAATTACAGCTGAGTAGGGCATTGTAGCTGTTGGTACTGTTAGGTGACCTGAGAAGTTACATACAAACTTTATCCGATCTCAGATTTAAAAAAAATCATTAAAAACCATTTTGTTTCAGTTTTAAAGAAGGGAGAGGAAATACACTAATGACAAACCGCTTGCTCAAGGTCAGCAGCTCAGAGACAGACCACACAGATCAGACCTTTTATGTCTAGTGTGACGTTTATCCCCTGTAAACAGCCCAAGTTTGTATTTTTTTCTGGCTCCTGTTCAACAATCCAAATTCATCACATTTATTTTCTGGTAGCACTGCCAGGTTTCCATCATCTTTTTTTTTCTTCCTTCTCTTGAATAAATTTTTCCACAGGCATACTATCTTGCTATATTATTTTTTTCCCCTCCCCAAATTGAGCCTCATTCTGATTTTTCTAACAATTTCCTTAGAGTAGCAAGGAGCCTGAAGCAAACCTCTGAAACTACTACACTTTGAAAGGCTGTAGCCCAAGGTACTTCATTTGTAACTCAGGCTTAATCCTTTATAGAGTGAATAAAGGATCACAACTTGCTCATCATGACTGATAGGGGACTATATTACACTTTTTAAACTACTGATAATCCATTTCTTGCAGTTATAGTCTGCCAGCCTAAGAAAATGGAATTTTATTTTTGTTCCTCTTAAACTGGTGTAGTCTATACCTGTATATGATTAAGTGATTGATTTTGAATGCATAAACTTTATTGATTCCAGTTTATTCCAATTATTTATTCCAATGCTATTTTAGAGAAATGCAGGAATCCACTGAAATAAAGGATCATTAACAGATGTGTTTGCACTTTTCTACGATGTATGTATTAACATTGAAATTTGTACAGGACCTCAAACTGTCTCAAATGTAATCTTTACAGGTTTTATTTTCAAATGAGGAAAAGCTGATATGTATTTTATCTACCCTTCTTTCTTTTGTCAATATTTATATTCCCAGCACCTTGGTTTTTTGTACGATGCCATTCCTAAATGATAATCAAGTAATCCAAGTCATCCTTTTATCAAGACACAAAGATTCATCATCTTATTGCCATGATATTTACCGTAAGATCGCTTGGTTCCCAGTGTGCGGCAGAGACATTTATGAGACATCCGCATAAAATGATTAAATGCCTAAAGGGTTAGATTTACTACAGAAACAATTTCATGGAAGAAGATGACTCTTCAGAAAAGCACAACAGAAAACTCTGTGGTTCATCAGTGCTTACTTACAAGTCTAGCCTCTTTTCTTTCTAGTTTAAGCAACCTGAGCCCTTTCCCAAGGTACTTTCCTAGTACCTTAGTAGGAAAACATCACATGTTACACGTAGAACAGTTTTCACATTTGATTGATAACACTCATCTCAGATTTCTGTGGTAAACAGTCAGAAATTCTGTATTCTGAATTGCAGCTCTTAACAGCTCCAGAAAGTGATTATGCCTACCATTCACCCACACGTGCAGTTTTGTGATCAGATGTCACTAATATTTAGATCGCTGTTTGGTTTTTTCATCAGTGTTCTTCTGTATCTCACTCCTCACTTGAGGATTCAGAAACAGCTCCACAACTTAAACTCTGCTACAAAGTTATAACATGGTCATTTATTATAAAATATTGTTTAGCCTCAGATGGGAAACAGAAACCACGAAAACTTTCCAAACTTATTACAAGGTACTAGACTAAAATGGTCTATTATTTACAGATGAGGATTTATATATTCGAACAAGGTCAATGAATGTTTTATCAATGGTAATAGGGGACAATAAGGAAAATATGATGTGATATGTATTTCCAAAACAGATTTGCAGGTGTCAGATGGTTGAAATGAGGTAGAGGGCAGAAAGAGAATATGACGACCAACTCATTTACAAATTACTGTAACAAAGCAGACCATACATATTGTCAAACAGATTTTTTTCCTCACAAGCCAATGGCCTATAGGAGTTTGTCTCACATATGCTGAGGTCTAATAATGTTGTTTTCTCTGAGAAACTCTTTCATCTCATCAGTCTACTATTTTGTGCATTTTAAAGCTAGGAAATTAATGCAAATATTGATTACTGCAACTGTTGAGCAGACTGCAATGTTGTTAATGTTTTCAGCCCATTTGGTATAGTGAACTGTTCACATTTTTCTGTATTTAAAAGACGAGTATTTCTAATTTGACACAAGATCATAAATTAACATATTTCTTACATACAGGTTTTTTCCTTTTTATGATTATATTTCATCCTACCTAATGGGGCTAACAAAATATCCTTTCATCTTATTGCTGAAAACAAGCTTTTAAAGTTTTTAAAGTAAAACCCTTTCATCTCTGTATCCTTTATTATTATTATTACTAGAACTACCAGAAACACCAGCTGTCAAAGGTAACGCACAAACACTTTTTGTTGGAACCTGGGAATGATTCGCACCACCAGGTGGTATGCATTCAAAGGCATACTCTTCACATATGTTTTGTGGTTTATTAATTACAGAACATGTATTAGTGCTTGCTGAAGTCAGAATTAATTTAGTCATTGTTAAACTTACCTCATCTTCAGAAACTGAAATGTTCGGTATTAATCCATATTATATTGTTCAGCAAAGAAACCCAACTATTTACAGTGCTTCTATTACTTGCAAGTGTTCCGCAAGGTTCATGTTTGGCTGTAGTTAAGTTAACACGAGTCTAGATGCCAAGGAATTTTTTTCTATTATTCTTCTCCAACAGATATTAAGAAAACTACGCTACAATGTGTACCTGTGCCATAATCGGCCAAAGAAATAAAAAAGCCACCCAATTCAATGACATATTTTATATCCTAACAGCGAAAAAAACCTGAGAGTAATGAAGCCTAGTTTGGCATAACTGTAGTTACAGTAAGTACAGCATCAACATTTAATGATAGGTCTTGAAAAAGATTTCCCAGTGGTACTATCATATTTTACAGTTTGTTTGTTTAACTTCCTTGTTCTATAGTATTTGAAGGTCATAGACGAAAAAAAAAAAAAAAAGAAAAAGTTGAAACTTAAAAGTAAAAGGAGTTGTTCCTTGTTGACAAAGATACCGCTATAATTGCATTATAACAAGAGTGTATCACCATTTGATATCCTTATTTCTCCAGTGAGAAAGCCTGGAAGCTTTTGTCTCTAAGTTGAAAAAAAAAGTAGCCCCATCAAATCTGAAGCATTTTCAGTGAGGATAACTGTTGAAAGGCTACTTGTAATCAAGTCCTAGGAAGTAAAAACATCTGTCCATAGAAACTGTGTTTCCTTTCTCACCTCAACTTGGTAATAAAGGTGAGATGGCAGATGCAAATACAGAGATTATTTTTATACAAGGAACAGAAAACAGCATCTATAAAGAATAAAGCAGTAATAGGCCTGCACTATGAATCTTTCCTTGCAATAAATGCTGGTTTGGGGATTTTTCTGTTACAAAACAGCATGATTCAGCAAATGGATCCTCTTTTGGAACTTCTTCCTCAGGGCAATTCAGGCTAGGCTAAGATGTGTTTCTTCTAGTGGATTTTAATTATATCTGTCCTAATGTAATTGAGAAAATCTTACCTAGATATATTGCTTTTCAGTCATAGAATAATAAAGTCTGATCACCATGTGTAAATAGTCATTAATATTTTATTAAAATAAATAATTTTGATACCTTCCAAGCGTACTTTAGTATTTTAGAATATATCCCAGCAATAGATAACGTATAAAGTAAAAATAGTTTCAGCACACTGAAATGAGTTTCTTTTTATTCTGAGTGGCAAAAAATTCTGCATAAATTGGCTGTTATTAGTTACTTAATGTAGATATGTAATATTGGAAAAATAAATCTCTTATTTGGAAACAAATCTCTGCAGAAAAAGTTCTCAAAGTGAGACCTCAGCTTAACAGTAATACAGTAGCAAAGACTTAACTACTGATTTTTAAACCGGGGGAAGACTATTAGTAACTTAGTCTTAACACTTTACTATCTGCTCTGAAGCGGGGCAAACACAGTATGAAAAGTTTCACTCATTTGAATAGTGTCAAAACCAATATGTTCCATTTAATTTGTGTAGGTCTGACAATCTCTGTGAACTACAGATTAAATTTACATCTCCTATTTAAATTTTGTTCTTTATAATCCACTTACAGTAAACTCTATTATTAGAATGCACTGAAATTTGACCCATCTGTTGCCTTACATAGCTGATTGCATATCTTGAACTCGAGCTTTGTACACTACATAAAGAGTGATGCTTCGTGAAGATGAAATAAATTAAACTGTCATACTGTCTTACTGTAATTTCTTGGTCTTTTGGCTTTAAAGTTACAGTAATGTAGAGAATATTTTTTCTTATATCAGTAAGAAAGTTAACTTGATTTCTATTTTTACTGTACTTCAGAAAATTAATTTGGCATTTGGAAGAGTTAGATTCCCACTTCCTTTCAAAAGAAATTTGAAGAGGGATTTTTGCCTAATTTGTCAAACAACTTTGAAAATTTTCACCATTGCTAATATTTTATGGAAACTTCAGTGAAGTAGCTACATAACCCAAAATCAATAGAGCTTGCTGGGCAAACTTGTGTAACACAGCTTTCAATACTTGTCGAATGAGGTTTCCAGCATGGAAATAACTTCATTTACACAACAGAGATTAAGTTTCCATCTCTTCCCAAAGTGCACTCATGAATCACTTACCTATTTTATGTTGTTCAAGATTTCTATGTAAATCCAGAGTTCTCATACTTGAAAAAAAAACAATCAAGAATGATTGATGGACTCCTTTCTTATCCACTCAGCATCAGAAGACCTAATCCAAAACGGTGTTTAAAGTTAGGTAAAATAAACGCATTAATGTTTGGCCAAGATCATAACGTGTTTTGAGATTTACAAATGATAGAGTGACCACACTCTGTGATTAGCCCTGATTTTCAGAGGTCTCCAAAGTACAAAGTTCCCATAAGAGTCAAAGTCAGACCTCTGTACTCCTTCCTACAGGAGTCTGCCCTGATCTTGCAGTTTGTTAAACATGGATCTGTTTCTGAATTTGGCTGAGTTTTGAAACAGAATGACATCGGATTTGATGTCACGATCCAGTTGTTGCTGAGTTATAAAAATGAGGCATTAACACACTGTAAAGCATTTCTGTCTGCCCGCTTGTTGAAAAACCCAATTTCACTTCCTATCTCCTTCACAGGAACAATTTATCCAACCTCAACAAGGCCTTCACCTAGCTTTGTGTCAGAAGAATCAAGTCACTGAAAGAGCCATCAGAAACCTAAGTCATAGATATTGATTAAACAGAAAATCACTGCTTGTGTGCTCAAAGTAGGTTCAGCCTGATTCTGCACAAAGGTAGATTTTAATATGTTTATGTCCCAAGTTCTAAATTGTATTTTCAAGCTTTAAGGAAATATTTATGCTGTATTGATAGATGTATTTTCTAAAAGGTTGCAAAAACTCAAGGAACAGAGAGTAATGGCATCATCTATTTTTCTTGTGGCCTCAAAGTACCAGAAAGAGACTTGAACTGCTTTTCTCTCCTTGCTTCCTCCTAACTGTTACTGCTTAATAAGGAATCTTAGATGCTTCCAGTCTCCATGTCATCTAACCTGTTCTCAGGCATGAAAAAATCTCTATTCTGTGCTGGAGGAAATAATATTTCATTGTACACAGGTGAGGCAACTGAAGTACAGACTCACGAAATAAATTACAAAAAGTATATGGCAGAATCAAGAATAAACTTACACTCATGTTCCAGATATATCAAAAGTTATATATTCCAGATATATCAAAAGTTCAGAATCATTTAAAGAAGTGAAATGGGCAGTGCTAGGTAAGAGATTGTAAAAGATCTCCAGTGTAATCCTTTTCTTAAGACATACGATCTTGCTGAGTTCCATTTTGTTATCTTAACAACAAGCTTGTTTTTCCTAGAGAAACCAAAACCATGGACAATTTGAGACTTTCAGTAGCAATAATTAATATCAAAATTTCACTAGAAGCGTATGTTGTATTTTATACATGATCAGGATGAGCTAAAATCTGATCGTCTTTCACAAAATATGCTGGAGCTTCAATAAAAAAAAAATTGTCAATTTGAAAAATACTGAAGTCTCCAAAAAAAACCACTAGAGAATTAAGGACACACAAGTAAGAATAAGAACACTACTATTTTTTAGCAGGAAGTTTAATAAAATAGCTTTGCATATTGGAAAGTTATATGTTTAGAAAATATTAAATTGACAAATCTAAGATCGCTAGGTAATTTTGAGAGAAGATGAAGAAAGTTTTTCTTTTAGATTCCTCTTTCCCAATGATAACTTATCTTTTGGTACTGTTCATGCAGGACTTATTTACTTGAGGCCTAGTACTTTGCAGAAATTGTTTTACTGCTATTTGGAGTTTCCAGGCAGGATTTGCCCGCAGTACAGGGATGCCCTACAGCAGAGAGACCCAGGTCTCTGTTGCAGCCAGAACTAATAGCTTTACCATCTCCTGGCAACTATGGTGCAGATATTTCATACCTACAGGTGAGTCAGTAGTGCAGAGTTAACCAGAGACTGAATCAATGCTTCCAGTTTCTCAATAGCTGGTTCACATGTGTATGAAATTTGGCATTACAAGAATACTGACAGCTTACATTTTGTTAACATTGTTTTCCTGTGGCTAGAAAAAGAAATTATGAAGAATTATACTTTGAAGAGCCCTTGGCATGAAATAATTTTAAGCAGTTATTACCATGCGGAACCATAATCAGTTCCAGCAAAGGGGACTACTTAACTGTAACTGATTATATACCATAATCTGCCTTTGCATTTATTGCTTTCTATAATGAAATGCATATGGCATTTTGGTCTTATTTATTGAATGCCATGACTGCCAGATTGCAGCTACTTCTAGGATGTACCCATTGGGAAGAAGAAGGTATGGTTGGTTTGAGGAGCTCTGGTTTTAATCAAACTGATTTTCTAACTGAGATTTTGTAAAAAAGAATGCTTTCAATAAAAGTACAACTATCACCATATTTCATCAAAACCAGATTTACCTTTTCAGTAAGTAGATAAGTAAACTAATGTTATTACCTAAACAGTTCAATTAAAACTTCTCCATAAAAATCTAGCTGAAAGAGATTTGTCTAGTACCATGATCAGGAAAAGAAATGTCTTTTGGAAGTTGTCTGCTTTTAACGGAAGATAGATATATGAAGTAGTAAGTGCTCTAACAATATATTTTGGAAAAGCTTGTTTAATGCTGCTGCATTACAGACACAAGTTTTCATCACCCTGTGCTCTTACAGAGACTCTCAACAAAGCCAGAGCATCAGTTCCCTACGAATCAGAAGAAAGTGAATTAAACAAACTTACTTCAATTGACAGTAAATGTTCCTTAGAGAGGAGGATACAAGCATTGATTCAGTGAAGTCCTTTGAATACAGATGGTGAAAAACACTCTGGCTTGTCATGAGTACTGACATCTCATTGCTACCTCAAGTTGCTATATAAACATCTGCAAAACATGTATAATGTAATAGAACATAATTTCCCTACTTGCACATTTGAACGAGTACTGAATCCATTTTGAAAACAAAGAAAATGCCAAACTAAGTCATGTATTCTACTTATAAATCAGGGTGCCACCACATATTAAGATAAAGAAAATGTCACTAAATTTGTGGATGAATTGTGGTCAGTGATATACATTAAAAAAAAAAAGAAATATTGGCAAAATTTGCTAAAATTATATTTTGTATTACAACAGATGTATGCACCTGCAATCCAGATTTAGAATAAAAGTATAGGGATGTGTGGGCACAATTTAGCCCTGTAGTACAAGCATAATATACACAAAAAAGCTACAGACTTGTAATATATGAATCTAATATACCATTGTCTGTAGTTTCACTGAACCAAGCTTAAATTCCATTCCTCTTGCCTCGTTCCCCAAGGCACCACGAGACACAACGGAAATGAATGAGTGAAAATGTCAGAAGGAGAACTGAAAAATCTAAATGCATTTCATTTCACAGCACTGTCTGCATCTCTTAGAGACAAATTGTCTCTGAGTGTAAAGTTGTGCTCAGCTGCTGTAAATTTGTGCAAGCCACTGAAAGCAGAGGCGGAGAATTCATTTACCTCATGGAGGATCCGGCTTTCACTTATCACAGTGCCCAAAGCCAAAGTTAAGTTGTGAAGCTTCATGCTCCTTATGGATAGATGAGGGTAGTTTACACTCCAGGAACTTACATTGCTTCAGTCTGTCTGCTGTTCTGAACCAAACAAGACATCAGAGCGCTGATTTACCAAATTCAGACCAGAGGTGATTTAAAGCAAAGACACAAAATTACCACAACGCATGTTCAGTTTGGGAGAGAAGAAACTTAAAAAACACAGAAAGAAACCACACATCTTCAAGCTACATATATTTTTCATAGTTTTCAATTTATTTTGCATACCAATCTAATTGCATCTGAGAGTTTTCTAAGATCAGCCATGTTGCACATGACATAATCTTTTCAGATTCCCATTTACTTTTGGAAATACTAATGTTAGGACCTCGCAAGCTTACAGCACTTCCTTAACCAAGGTGTTTGTTTTCTCCCTTTAAAAAGTAAGATCTAGTATTTTGCCCTCTTGAAGCAATTACTGCAAATTTCTAACTACATTCCTACAATTTTTGCAAAATGCACCAATTTGTGTTTGATTATGGAAATATTTATGCATTGATAATTCTACAACACCAAGCATAGTATTCTTCTTTAAATGTATTGCATTCAAAACATTTCAAACTGCAAGAAAATGAAAAAAACTGCTTAAAATATTATCAAGATGATTTTCTACACTAGACAGGCAGTTCGTGAAGGAGCACAGGGTATATGGGAGATACATAATAAAAAGAAATACTTATAAAAATCCTACATTTGCACAGTAGCTCTCACATTGCATTAGAGCAAAATTTCCTTCTCTCCAGATCTTTAGACCACTTTTTAATTCAAACGCAGGCCTGAAAGATCCAGCTGTAAATTTCTCAGTGTGGGTGTGACATACGTATCTCTCATCCCTATAATAATGGTCTTAATTTCCTAAACGGCAGAAAGGGATTGCAAGCACGCTCACGGCTATGACCCAGCAATTCACAGCTATGACCACCAGCCTGTTTACAAATGAACTTCTTAGATA
>VWZK01016468.1:0-22062 GCA_013396935.1 Baryphthengus martii | reverse complement strand
CAAGGTTCTATTTTTTAAATTTTAATTTAATTTTTTTTTTTAATTTAATCACCTTCAGTATAGCTCACATTTATGTGTTGTTGAGAACTTGATTTAATCCTTACAATTTATGGGAGAGACACCAACTAACAACCTTGAAGTTATATCTTCAAATCATAGCATTATATAACATGTTTTATTAATGACCTCATATGAAGTTAAAGAATATTTCAAAATGTAATGCATAAGGTTTTCTGGTACAAGTGCATAGCAGGATGACTGCTACCTCTAACAACTGTGTACAGATACTAATTAAAACATGGAACACATTTATATAACGTACAACATACAGAAACGTACCAACAACCATGCCCAAGCTCTATGATGATGTAAGGAGAGAACTACCCAGAACGAGGTAGGGTAAGGATTTCAAAAATGCAAGGATCCATTAAGTAAAGAAAAGGAAATGATAAGACTGATAATTCGTATCTAAAACCAAAGATCTTTTTGTGATTTTAGTAGCCATCCGCATGCTTAAAGCTCCACTGAATGAGAAAAACAACTTTATTTATTTATTCTGCTCAAGGACAAAACACAGAAGTCTTGAACTCAGCTTCAAATTACCTTACACTTGTTATTACGCTTGGAAGAATTTGCAGGGATTACAGTTGTTATGAGGAAGGTAATTAATTTCTTTTTACATGCTGATTCAGTTAATTGAAGAGGAAGATCATGTATGAGAAATATAGTGGTGAGAGATACACTTTTAGAGTGGTATTTTCAGAGTGGAACCATATTTTACAAAGAGTAGATGACATTACTGTGCATATCTAGTTATTTTACAATGTACAGTAAAATTTTGTATAGAATAAATATGCATATATCTGAAAAATGTATGGCTATGTGTAGATTTGCCTTGCACAACAATTACTCTTGTTTAAAAAACATTATCAACAACAAAATTAAAAGTTATTTCTGTTTCTGTAGTGTAGCAAAAGCAGAGGTGCAGGGAAATTATGAATTATAAATGGATTAATCTGAATCTAGGTAATATGAGTTTGCCTCTCAGCCAGATATGTGTACTGAAGTATTGTAACCAAGAACAATCTTCCAATTGATACTATAACATCCTAGCCAGGAAACATACCTGGGTTTATGAGCAATATGGTCATGAGAGAGGCAGACAACGATGCATTTAACTGCATGTAGGAAGCACATGAGTAAGAAAACCTAGAAGAATATATACGTATATACATATGTACATATATATATGTGCGCATCACACATGTATGTCCAGTTGCAATGCCAATAAAAACAGGCATATTAACCACCACAATATTTAGAACTGTCATTTAATGTCAGGAACCTCTGCCACTGTTTAGGAGTCCTTAGCAGTTAGTATGCTAGAGGAAGATTGCAATGACTGAAGTCTAGCTTAGCTTGCTACCTCTTTGTCTCTGGCATATTCATTCCTTATTGACCACGCTAGAGATATGAGGTATCTGAAAGTAAGCTCCATCTGTGAAACAGAAGGATGTTATGCCTTTGACAGAAAAAGTCTCTTCTGCTCATATACATCAGGATTATGGTCCTCTTTCTCCACATGATACATTAAGTAGATCATACAACTTGGGAGACTGGCTATTCATTGCCAGACAATGAGAGCAGAAATAGCAAACTTAAAATATAGCTAATATTATGTCATCATTTTTCTTCCACTTATGTTATATATTTTCTTCTAAACCAAACACGTTTAGTGAACATTGGTAAACACATAGCTGCTAAAGGAGCTGAAAAACATATACATAGCAATGCTTAACAGTCCTTCTAATTCAACATTTCTGAAATTTTCCGAAAATAATTTTACAAAGTTAGAAAATGTGAGAAATGAAATTCAAATCTGATGCAGTATAATTGAAGTAAGATTTTTTTTTTTTCCATGAAAAATCATTAATCTACTAATCTTGGAATTTTGTTTTTTTGGTTTTTATTCTTAAAATATCTTCAGTGAGGTTTTAAATTTTAATTTGCGTAACAGTAATGTCTTTTAGACAAAACTGGATCAGGGTCTTGCTTTTAAGGCATCATACATAGTAATAAGCAACCTTTCTTCTGAAGATCTGATAATCTAAAGGGGCAGACTGGTAGAAGGAATAAAATTACTCCCATTTTTCTGATGAGGGCTTTGGGTACAAAGGCATCAAGTAGCTTAGTCAGAATCATATTTAGAAGTTGGAAAAAGTGTCAGGATCTGAAGTTCCCTCTTTCTGACTTACACTTCTAGCCATAAGAGAACGTTGTTTTTCTTGAATTATCTATGATTTAATAATTTTTATTAGGCCTTAAATATTTCAGTTTCAGCTTCACATATTAGTCACACTCTATGATGTTACCGTTATAATTCATTTGTTTATGGGGCATAACTGCTGTGGAAGCATTTCATAAGTAATACACATACTTCAGAGATAAAGAATGCAAAGACGCAGAGAAAAGAAATAAAACCACTGAATCATTTTTTCTATAACTTTTGAAAGACTTTGGTATAAACCATAGTACAAATGATTACTCGTGGCAAAGATTTTTGTACAAACACAAAATTATTACCCTTTCTGACCATGGGTATATTGTATATTTCTCAAATAAAAACTCTACTATTGAGGAAAAAAAAAAACAAACAAAGGGAATTTATGTATGTACCTGGAGGATGGAACTTTTCAGGATAAACTCTCAAATTAAGGTTCAGAGCATTTAATATTTCTAGCCTCATTTTAAAATATGAAATAATAGTCAACCAGTCAACCAGTCATGATATAAAAGAACGACATGTTTTAGCTTACTCAGTAGGTATTTTAAGAGATAAATCACAAATTATTGTTTTAAAGTTTGTATACAACTATAGATTTGTTTTAAATCACAGTCTGAAGGAAAATGAATCTATTAAATTATGTGCAACAGGAATTACCCACATGATAATAAATTAATGTTCTAATTTATAAGAAAACTCAAACCCAAATCCTGGTTTAGGATTGCTTAAAAAGATAGACCAAATGTGAAGAGGTTCAGAATAATATGCTTTTGTAAAAGTGTGTCATTTTGTCGAAGTCAAACTATATCATTGAGTCAGTGTACAATAGCATGTACAACAAATGGAACACAGGTAGTTTGGTACAATTCTATTTTAATAAAAAATGCTGTGAGTGGAATTAAAAACAAATATGAAAGTTTAAACTTTTTTACAAAACAGAAATATTATCTGCCAATTAGCTATGTTATTAAACAAATATCTAGGAGGTGTGATCTATACTTACTTGAAAAGAGGTAGAAGTGAAGCAGGAAGAACTGAAAGAAACCACATAGACTTCAACGCCCTCATTTGAGAAAGCCTGTAGTTTCCCGGATCTTCCTTCCTGCCCTTCTTGCAGATGGGTGTCACATTGGCAAGTTTCCAGTCATCTGGGACCTCCCCCATTAATCACAACTGCTGATAAATGATGGACAATGGCTTGCCAAGTTCCTCCACCAGCTCCCTCAGCACTCTCGGGTGGATCTTATCCGGCCCCATAGACTTATGGGTGTCCAACTGGCAAGTTTTAAGTTTCTTGAGTGAGTAATGGGATTTTATTATAACTCTGTTTAATATTACCATTTGTGTGTAATATCTCATAGATAAGAGAACAAAATTGTTTTAAGATTGAGTTTCTCTTTTTTTTTCTTCCCAAAAACTCATAGCGGAAAATTTCAGAAACAAGTAAAAGCAATTTACCTCATTAAGGATAAGTTCTTTCCTCAGTACTTTAACCCCTCTAGGTGCCTACTGTTTTGCGAAAAGTTCTAGTACTTTGTTGCTGCAACTTTGGCTAGTATGCCAGTCTATAAATTTATAATTTGATTAGGGCAGGATGTCTCTTCTTGCATTTCTTTAAATGTATTTTATAACTATTCCTTTTTCATTTGATCTATGGTAAACTAACACAGCAACTTAGTATACCACTTCACAAAAAAATGTGTGACTTCTGACCTATAAAGATATACAATAGATTTTAAAAAGTATTTTTTCCCTTTTACATAGCAGGTGGTTCTAAAGCTAAGCATGTTTTTAAATTAATTAGATATCATGATCTTAAAAATAAGTCATTGTAACATGTCACATCTACTTTCTTTTTGTACCTTTGCTTGTCTTTTCCTCTGTATAAGATTCAACTCAACAAAGCTGTACATCTCGGAAATATTTATTAACTCTTCTTCTCTGTAACTTTTGAACTTTCATTCTATTTAAAGTTCAAATAATAAAGTGATAACAGAGCAATAATCATTGGCAACTTACTGGAAATTATAAAAGTGTTTCATTTCCATAAGTTCTTTTTTTTTTTTTTTTTTTCAGATAACTGTAACAACAGCTATATCTTGGGATTTTAATTTACTTCTCCATTTTAAATATTAGTAAAAGATCCATCATGGTTCCTTCATTCCTGTAATGGACTCATATATTTGGAAAAAAAAAAAAAGTAATTCTTATTTTGATCATTGAAGCTAATGTGTGCATAAACTCACAACCTGGGAGACTTAAAGGGACTGAGTTCTTTGTCCTAAATACAGGATAAAAGTCATGCCTGAGCAGCCTCAATTACATTAATTATAATGTTTCTTCATCACAGTTTTGATTATTAGTTTTTATTTCTTTATTTGGTATTTAGCAGATTGTTTATGCCCTTGCCAGATTTGTTATAGATCAAGGACATAGGGGATAAAAATTTTATCTAAACAAAGCTTCACACTCCTCACCTGGCTAAGGTCATTAGTTCCCTATAGCTCACAAAACAGAGAACAGCTCTGCTAGTACCAGCAAAGCCCAGTTATCAGCTGTCTTCCCAACACTCTGGTGTGGGGTCTAATAATGCAATGTCAGGTATAGTTCTCTGTACCAAGAGAAATTATTCCTATGACCATAGACACACTCTCTTGTATGCTTTGTACATATGACAGATTCACTTTGAAACCGGCACCTAACTGAGGTACTCTTGACTGAAATGCTGCTGAGTCGGATCAGAATTTTTTAAACTGAGGAGATATTTTCTAATTTAAGCCCTGATTTAATAATTTTTGCAATCTATATTAAATCACAATGTAACTTTGCTTTACTTTCTAAGTACATGAAAAACAACTGAAAACTGGCAACGTCTCAGGTTAAAGATGCTGAACGAACTTCATTGAATCACAGAATGGTTGTGGTTATAAGCAACCTCTGGAGATCATCTATTCCAACCACCCTGCCCAGGCAGATTCACCTAGAGAAGGTCACACAGGAATGTGTCCAGGCAGATTTTGAATGTCTCCAGAGACAGAGACTCCACCACCTCTCTGGGCAGCCTGTTCCACTGCTCTGTCACTCTGAAACTAAAGAAGTTCCTCCTCATGTTTAAATGGAACTTTCTGTGTTCGTTATCTCTTGTCCTGTCACTGGGAATCACTGAAAAAAAAAAGACTGTTCCCATTCTCCTGACACCCACTCTTTAAGTATTTATAAGCATTGATTAGATCCTCCCTCAGTCTTCTCTTCTCCAGACTAAACTGACCCAGTAAACACCTCTCCTTGTTGGTTCCTCCACTACCAACTGAGTCAAAAAGTTTTCATCAGTACACTGGAGGACCCTTCTGGACTGTACATGTCTAGCTGTGTAGTCTTCCCAGCAGATATCAGGGTGGTTGAAGTTCCCCTTTGGTTTCTAGCACACATTTATGTTTAGCACACACCTATGTATTACAAAGACTTTTATTCAAGCACTTAAAAATTCCATCTAAGGCTCCTATTCTAGCTTCTTCAAGAGGATACTTGGAAAACAGTGGAACCAAATTAATTGAATTAGTGGCAACAATACAGAGAAACTTGTCAAGCTTCACAGACGGTCCTACATAAACCACTAGTAATCAGCAGAGTAAAGCTGACATCCCAAACTACAACAAACAGATGGAAGAGAAATATTTTTTTAGATTTCCAAGGCAATGGCAATGTAAATCTCATTTCTGAGTAAGAATAAATTGTATTAAGAATAGCAGTAATGATGTCATAGAATGGGACAGGTCACTTCTGCATCAGTGCAAGACTGCAAAAAAGTCATTCTAGGTGTCTGTTGCACCTATGATTAAATTTTACCTAAGTGGGTGTTTCTGTGCAAGTATGCTTGACCCCACAGGACAGATGACTAATAGTACATGTTCAGTTGCTTATATTCCTAATATGCAATTCATGGATGTTTCTTGTTTAATTAAATAAGAACATTATTACATTTTCTTGCTTTGTTTTGTTGTTTGTTTTTTTTCCTCCCAGAGTAGTTATATATGGGTTTGTATTTCTATATACACTATAATTTTTGAATGTTTATGGATTGGAAAACTACTTGTAAAGCAGAACAAGAAGACTTCAGCACCTCAAAAACTGGCAGCACAGCATTCTGTCATGACTTTCTTCGTGAATATAACATCTAAAATGGATGGGCTGATCACAAATCTGATACACCTTAAGGAGAATTGCTTTTATGTACAGCAATGATTTCATGTTAATAGAAACCTGTAATTTTGATTATTATTTTAAATCAATAATCAGTACATGTAAATAATATAAACTTTAATAAATAACATTTTAAACAGGAGTTGTCCAGATCATCTTCTTTCCCAACAGTTTTAATACACAGTAAACAGCGTGCTTGCATCCAAGACAAAGGCAAAGGCAAAGATGCTCAAGAATAAGAGTTTTGGCAAGATGTTATTTTGGCATATTAGGATTCCAAAGGAATGTAGAAGACCAGATGGCTCTTCTGTTTAAGGAAAACAAGTATGGAAGCTGGCAGTCAGTTCAGGGACCTGATTCCTGCCTGGCATATCTAAAAGAACTTCAAGACATGTAAGAAGGATGAAAGATTATTTGAGGGCAATGTTTCAAAAGAAATAGATGCCCTTTTGCCCTAAGAAGGAAAGAAGGACATATATGAAGGAGAACAAGGGAGATATTTGTTTGAATGTTCTTTGCTTTTCAATGCAAAGGATATATGCCTTTTTTGTTTGTTGAACCGAAAATAAAGCACTGCTTAAAAAATCTACATGATAGTGTTTGGTACAATTGCTGTGTTTAATGATGGCAGCCACAGCACCCTGCAAATTTGGGTAACGAAGGAGGAAGACAACAGAGACTCATCTAAATAGGTAGATTTATGGGTCAGACAGTTTGAGGTGTCATTGTTTGGTAACTTGTTTGCATATTAGAGATTAAATTCTTCCCAGATAGAAGAAGAATCTGATTCTGAAAAGTGAGAAATGGATGACAGCCTAGTGTGTACTATTGGAAAATCAAATTATTTGCTTTATTGCAGTCTTTGAGAATTGAATTTGTAAATGTGGTCTGTGTGTTTTGTCTCTGGATATCTTGGACTTATTAAGACAGCTAAAACATTTAAAGGGTAGTAAAACTGTAGGCAAATCAGCACAACATTTTATTCACAGAGGCATGTGGAATGGGTTAGGGTTAGATCATACTCTGGGCTCAGTCTTGACCCAAGATAGAACATTTCAAATGCTCTGTACTTAGTGTTAGACATGCTAAATTATGTAAGAATAAGCATATTGTTTTATGAATAGGAGCAAAATTAAATACAGGTTTAAGTTTTTATCTAATTCAAGTGCTAAAAGAACAGGCGTTCTTGCCTCTCTCTGTTGATCTGGATTTTGTACAGTTCACTTTGCAATGACTGTAGAGTTTGTCATGTTGACTTACATCTTCTACAATTTCTGCATAGTCATCATAGCTTTGTCATTTTTGTTTCCATGGTACTTACATGATAAAAGTTATTTAATAGATTTTATGAGGCCAGAGAACAGTATGACAACCATTTACTTTGATCTTGACCAAAAAAAGACCACAGGATTTAGTGAGGTTACGCATTCAAATCAGTAACCTTGAGATGTCTTTTCACAGGGCTTTCAGTCTTTTAAGTGATAAAGAATAGGGATGATTTTGGATGCAGTTCCTATGACTTACACTGTAATAAGAAAAACAGCAAAAAGCATTGGAATTTTAAAAATATTCAGAATTTAGTCTGAAGGTCTATAGATTTCGTATCTTAGGTGATATCTTTAGTAAAATGAGAAATGTGTCTCCATTTAGATAACAGTCATTTTCCTTCAGGTTTGATAAACAAAAACAACTTTCTTTGCCTCAAACAATAAGACAATTTCTGTCAGGAAGCAGCAATAGACAGGCTGCTCCTGAGGGACCAGTGTGAGGGTGGAGCAGAACAGCACAGATCCCCCCAAGGGAGCATGGTCCCGCAGCACCTGAGCAGAGTGAGCAGAGCAGAGCAAGGGCAGCTGCAGTAGCGCATCCCGCTGTCTACGCAGCCATCATTGGACAAATATGAGGCGACGAGTGAAGTCAAAGATCAGTCTGGGGAATGCAATCAGCAATTCAGGATGGGCAGGAGCTGAGTTTGGGGACACCTATGGCAGGGCTCAGGAGTCTGAGGGCACAGGAGCAGAAGTGTGTGTACAGATGTATGGGGGGGGGGCTATTAAGGCCCACTTGTGTGCTCAGGACTCTGACTGTCAACTTCTCAGAATATTTTTCTAGGTCTCTTCTAAACTCACTTTTTCAGTATCTCTTTTTGAAGTGTGGACATTAGGACTGCATGCTGTATGACTGTGATTCCATTAATGCCATTAAGTTAATAGTGTCTTCTTGTTAAGTACCCCTCTGTCAGTATACAAAAAAGGCCTGAGCTTCAGAGCTGTTATGAAAAGTGCTACATAACGTTAGGAACCCATGTGTGCATGAATTCTTAATATTTTACTAATGCACAGATTTTAAGGCTATAGAATCCATGTGTAGCTGTGAAATTTGTGTTCCTGATTGTATAAACATTTAATAACTTTACTGAAATACATTTGTGATCCTTTTATTTATTTTAAAATCCCTTCTTTTAACATCCTGTTTCTTATTTGCAAACACAATATATGGTCTATGATTTATCAATCATAGAATTCTAATATGCTTGCTAAGTTTTTTTCAGGGATTCATACCTAGAATAGAATTTATTTGGTACAAGAAATAAAACAAATTATGCCAGGTTTGACTTGCTGGTAACCTAAGATAAGAAGAGGTTTTAGTGCTTATCTGATCTGCAAACAGTTCTTTTTCCACTAGCAAAGGCAGTCCACCTGCTGGAAGATAAAGCTGATGGAGTTTGTGTCCTCAATTCAGCTCTAAGACTTAAAAGCAATTCAGTTAGGGAACAGTGATAAAGTCATTCTAGTAAAGGTAAGTTACCATGGATTTCCACGTGTACGTGATCAAGCTCCCAGCTGCTACTGTTTCACAGGTATTTACAGCATCCATATCTTCCATGAATTCTTGCAGTTAATTCTTGTTAGTTAACTCTACTGTAAGAAAACCATGTTCACACCTTGAAGATTTGTGGATACATTTAAGTCTCTTTTGCTTCTCTTAAATGCTTAACTGAACTACCAAAAAGACCAACACACAATGCATGGTTAATATCTTGATCTTCCAAATAAAACATGAATGCACAAGACACACAGATTATCTATAAGCACGTAAAGCTGTATGAAACAGTAGTAAACACTTGTGTTAAATATTTTGCAAAAGCAAAGTTCCTATTAACCTTATTTCAGTCTTTCAAGTGAATCTTTTTATGTGTCATGAGCTTCAAATCATCTTTTTTCAGTTATGCACAACATAAAAGTGGTTTTCCCTTTATTCATGCATGAACAAAAATGGACACTTAAGGTTAATGTAAATATATAAAAATAATACAGAATGTGTAATATGGCATATATTTTGCTATGTAATACAAACATGCGGGCTTCTACTGTCCTTGATATTTTATATACACGGTATATATAGAATATCCTGTTTCAATACACAGTCTACATATACAGACTAGAAACAGAGCTGCACTTTGGAGGTATACTTAAAGAGATTCCATGTCACTATAAACCACATTGATCATAAATGTATGTGTATAGTGTGAACACAGAGCATGAGAAAGAAGAATAGTATTAACTACAATAAAAACTGAAGAGGAAAGCAGTAGGAGCAATAACACAGGAGAATAGATAGAAATGATCACCACAGGAAGGGATGCCTCTATTTGGTTAAAAGTTTGTCTTTGGAGTTTTAACCAAGGAACATATGGAGGAGGAAGAGGAGACAAGAGACAGGGACACCTGCATGAGAGACAAGCAGACAATCTATTGCCTGATCTTAGCATAGCCAGAGTTAGGAAGCCTTTCACCAACTATTCTGGCTTTTATTTAGAGCCAATATTTCCCTCACCCTGTACCATGCAATAGTGCTTACTTTTGCGAGCTTCTGCAAGAAGTCTTATCAGCCAAAGTCTGATTGGAACCAACTCACCAAAAAATCAGGTGCATTTAGTCTTAGTACCTCTAGTACTTTCAGAATAATAGATAACGATACGTTTCCAGACCAATTATTCCAAATGAGAACAATATTACGTAATTATCAGACATCAAATACATATGTGTGCTACTTGATTTTCTCAAGAGCACTCAAGCATGACAACAGCAACATACATAGACAAGTTCAGTAGCCTAATTAGTAATTGCCAATGAAAAGAAAATACTGTTGAGAACTCTCTTGTATACAAGCTCGTAAGTTGGTGGATGAAAAGAAGTTCTTGTTTCTAGCATAATATATGTTTTGCTCCAAGAAATTTTGCTACTGTGGTACAAAATAATTGAGTAGGCAATTTAGAATTTCAGCAAACTCTTGCCAGATTTGACAAAATTACTTAATGCAGTAAATATCCAATGCTTTTGAATTTTATAACTTTTTCCAGATGTAACAAAAAATGTGAAGAAACCTACTGAAGTGACACGATAACTACAGCTAGTGAAATAAGTGAATAAATGCTATATTTAGGGGGAAATGTGGAGTTTTAAGACTTTTAAAAAGAAAAATATTAATTTTACACTTTTCCAGACAAATGAGAATCCTAGCACAAAACATGAAAGGAAGACTGAGATGTGCTTTATTTTTATAAAATTTTATTTGTTGCTATCATTAAACTACTATATAATTTCTCATATAAACCTAATTCCCTGACAGATCTAAAAGTTTACTGTTTAGTAAGCTCTTGTGTGGTTGACACTTCAGCTGTGCACAACTCAAGAATAATATGTTTTTCTAAATCTTACTGATTAAGTTCTCCTCTGTCAAGCAGCTGTAAGAGTGAAATATTCCCACTGGTAGATTATGAAACTTATAAGGATCAGACTGACCTAGACAATAAAGACTAGAAGAGGGTCGGAGAAGCAAAAGGATAAATTCAGCTACCACATATGGATGTTGCTGCTAGGAAAGCATTCTATTCCTTTTCTCCTATATTGATAACATATTAGGGGGAACCAAGTTCATAAATCAGTAATTTAAATTTTTACTTCTAACAGAGTAAGTTCCATTTGAAAATACTATTTCATTATCTGAACACGGTACATTTGCAAACTCATATTTAGTCAAGTTGCACTAAATAATATTGATACAAATGATATAATTTGATTCTGCTTCATAATTTTGTAAAAAATAGAAAAAACATTTCCAGTTTTATGCTTGCTACTTAATCTCCATGTAAATCTTAGAGATGTTTTGATTTTTTTTGTAAATTTTACCTTAACTGAACAAAATAAAATACAAAAACACTGCTGGATACTGCACAGAAATGTAAAAGGCTGCTGACGATACATTCTACCCTTCTAACAAAATAAACTGTAGTTAATGTTAGTGAAGAAGCCTGTGACGGACAATAGTTTGTGTGTCGAACTATAGTTTGAGGAATGTATAGCCACAGGCAAGCCAGTGTAAGCATTGGCTCCTGGGGACAACAATGAATCACAAAGAAAGGAATCTGAAAGAGAGGAAGGCCCAGATTGTGGTTTACAGACAGCAGTCAGCCAACAGTAATGTTTAATTCTTTTTCACATGGGGCAGAAGAAAATAAAAGACTCTTCAACCACTTTTTCTTTCTGGAAGAATACCTGATAACAAAGAGAACAAGCAGGAAGAAAGAAAACAGATGTCTTTCTACCATACTCAATGATTTTGTGTGATATTAATACACAGGCACCAGACTAGCAGTAGTAAAGTTTTAAAAATATATATAAAGAAAATAAAATATCTAAATGTATATAAATAAAATATGAATGAAATAAAATGTAGGAAAATAGTCTCCCTTAAAACCAAAAATCAACCAAAGGACAATAGAGGTGGTGTTCTAAATTTCATAGGTTGCCAGCATGTTGTCAGTCACTTCTTAATGGCTCTCTTCCAGTGGACATTTTTACTCTTCCTGGAATGAATATGTTAAGATAAAAAATTATCTGGTGCCATCTTTCATTTACTGATATATGACACACTTATATTTTTCTTCTTGTAATAGTCAGAATTTTTGAAAAATCCCTGGTCAACCCATCCTGAAAAGAAAGGTATTTCTTCATCATTTTAATGGCTTTGTCTCGTTGATGTGGGCAGTCATAAAGATGGCCTGGTTAGAGTTGGAAAATTACTGAGCAAAAGAAAATGTCTATCGAAAAATGCTGACAAAGGACTACCAGCAGCCTCGAACTTTCAGCCTGGGAACTAGGCCTGAAATCAGAAACATCCTTGAAGTACAGCTGGGTACCTAGAAACTGGACTGGACACATCCTGAGATATCAACAACAACTGCAAAAACAAGGCACTGTAACAGTAAGTTATTGTCTGAAAAGGTGGGAAAAACTCTGGAAAAATAAAATTTCTCTGAAAAACATTATCTGTTGGCCGTTATAGGTGAAAAATCTAATTTAATAGCATTGATTGCAATATGTCCTATGCCCTCTTATATCTCTATGTTATAAAAAGGGCTTGATTTTTGTCCAAAATAGAGCCACTCTAAGAACTCCTCATGCTGCTCTTACTTTTCCTTTCTTAAACAGCTTTAATTCTCCATGTGGACTTTCTGTGAGATCTCGGACTCCCACTGGGGACTCTTGGTTTACTCCAGAGGCTGACTCAGTCTTCGAAATGAGACTCGGTTCTCTTATTTAACCCCGCTTTTGGGGTCAGTTTGGTTAGTCCTCCTACCTCCGGGACGGTTGAGTCCCCCTCTGGGATCCAGCTCGTACTCCTCCTCCTTTTGGGATTGTTTGTTTTCTTCTGAAATATTTGTTATTTACTTGATAGTGATTTTTACATATATCTCTCCATGCAAGTAATCTATTACAAGTATATCTGCTGACATATTGGTGATAAGTTGCTTCACTAACAGCAAGTTTATGTAATGGCATATGCCTACTTTGCTGCTGTTACTGATCGTGGGTGTGGATAACAATATGATTGATTACTGTTATTGTTGATTGTTGCCATACTTTAGATTGATACTATATCATTAACTGCTGATAGCAATTTGTAATAGTTTGATATACATATTCACTTTATTAACCATAAGTATACTTGCAAGCGGTGATTTTTGCAACATCTTAGCTGCTAGTGGTTATCCATGTATTTGTGGTATTCTGTACTTAAATTTTAGTGAAGCCATGTCTATCAAATACCAGAAAAGAGGTTGAATGAACTCTCACTTGTAAAAAACCCTCACTTGTTGTTATCATTACACTGTTCTTAAACCAATCTGCATACCAGAGAGTGTTTGATGAGATGCAACTTTCAGTATGATGACAGTCAGACATAATAGAATGTAGCAGGATACAAAACACTTTGTACTTCTTGCATCAGCTGTTTTAACCTTATCAGAAAGTCAGATCAAAATTATTCTTCAGTAACTTGAAATACATCTAGCATAAAATAAAGATACAAGTTTCCTTTTAGTGACCTAGAATTAATGTTTTCAAACAGAACCTTTAAGATAATGAAATGGTGCCTTTGACTTTGGAGATGTAAGAGAAATAACACTGTAATTTCAGATCATGTATTTCAAAGAACTTAATTCATACTAACTTGAACAATGATGTTCACTAGTAAGAAAGGTTCGTTAAAACTATTGCGGGATATTCTTGCTTTCTCCATTAATAGTGGAGCATAATCAAATTTCTCAACCATTATAGGGCAAATATTAAAGAATACTGATCTCTTTAAAATTGGTATTGATTTGAAGAATTTCACTTAATAGTCAATGCGGCTATTAAGTCCGTATTTTTTATTGCGGTGCTGGGTGCATAGGGGATCACTCTGCCAAATATGCACACCAGGGACTAAAACTTCTTTGCTTTTATAGTTACAAAACATGCATATTCATTATACTTCCAGAAACTCATCAGAATATTCAACAGATAGTTTACATATCGTCCTGCCTCCCTACAGATGCACTGTGTGACACTTTGGTGGTTGCTGGGTCCCCTCTGGTGGTCGTTGGATGAAGGCTGGTAGTCTTCCTCACCAGTAAACTTCTGACCTCTCAGAGAGGGGGGCTAGTACCCATACCAGTCCTGGCTAGTTCTGAGGCAGCTGCCTTGCCTCCTTATCTTCAAAGAAGTCTTATTTTAGCTTTTGTTCTGAGACTCTCAGATTTTCAGTTTTCCTATACAAAGCTTCTAACTATCTGTTAACTAAGCCTTTCAGCTTACTCTAGCCGCTATCAGTATGTGGAAAACAAAAGCTATCTGAATGAAACAAGATAAAACCCAAGATGAGTCCTTATCTCATTCCACTCAGTGGACAATGAGGGAAGTGAATTTATGATCCCCCAAAAGAGGTTATCCCTGCATAGCAAGGCCACAGAGGTGGTAGAGTCATGACAATGACTCAAAGAACAATACAAAATAATTTATTGGTCTTCCCTAAGAACAACCAATAAATGGTGTGAATAGAGGTTATATTCTTATCAATTACTTTAAACTAAGTAAGTATCAAGCAGAAGAAATGAAAAGTGAGTAGAAAGAGGAGGAGAGGAAAAAACAGGGGGAAAAATAGAAAGTTATCACCACCCTTGGATCCAGCAACATCTCACTGGATCAATTCAAATCTTGAATTCTCTGATGGTGAGTGCACCCTGATCAATATTTTGTCTCTTTATACACTTGGGATATGGGTGGCATCCCCAATTTACATAGGAAGCATAGAGGTGGTCTTAGATTGCATGCGCCCTCTCTGGTGCAGTGTTGGCTATAGGCCTCCCCTTGGCACAGTCCCAGTGGCCAGAAGAAGAGATTGACTCAGGGAAAAGACACCTTCCCGCCAGCAGAGAGTTTATCTTACCTGTTGGTAATTTATCTGCAAGAACCCAGGGGAGAATGGCAGAATCATTGAAGACTATAGAGAGCCTCCTCCCTCCAGACAGGTCTTGTTCATTCTCTGTCCAGATCTTATCACCACACAATGTTTGATATCAGTAGTTGGGCTCTTACAGCCCCAAAAGTCTGTTTGGCCTGTGTTATCACCTCCATAGCAACAATGACTATGATTGGTAATGTAAAGGGACAATATATTTTTCAAGGTCATTGGTGATTTGTCTGGATGCATAGTACTTAGACAAAATGAAGAAAGATTGGTATAACTCTTTCTGTTTTGAGTGTGTCTATCTCTTCCACAAACAGATTTTGATTTTCTTGATTTTTTTTTTTTTTTGGTCTTACAAGAGATTAATACAGCAGTTGTCATAGGTAAATCGAAAATTGTACTCTGAGTGTTGTCCCTTTTCTTATGCAAAAAACTCACAAAACTCCCTTCCCTTATAATAATTACTACTGTAGTTATTCACAAATACTGAGGAAATCCAGTCTTTGGTCAGATCCTATTATAGTAAATAGTATATAAACACAGTAGTAGTTTAGAAGTATTACAGACAAATTGACAAGTACATAAATCATAAAACTTACATCAAGGAAGGCAACTATTATCGCATATTAATGTTCTAACTCTAAAAGTTTTTTCTGTACCATTTTCAAGTGGAGGTATAGCAAGAGAATCACAAGTATTCTGGAGATATTTACAAAGAATAACTGAAAGCTACTTGATAAAAAAAAAATAGTATGTGAGCAGTGGAAGCCAACACTATGGACAACTTCATGGAAGTGATCTAGCTGAAGAAGTGGATGATATGGAAAGAGACAAAAAATAAGAAAGTGGTATTTACAGCAGTAACACAGATGACTGCTACTAAAACAAAATGTCTGTGTGAAGCAGAGTGCTTCTATGGAAAATACCAGTAAGTATCAGCATTTATGGCAGGTTCAGCTATGTGATGATGCTAACTTTTGTTTTCTCTTTTAAAAAAGTCTCTCCTCTTATTTAGGCATCATGAAGTCAGCAAGAAGCTGGTCCTTATGGGGTTTTAGATCTTTTTACCGAAAATATTTGTTTGACTAAAGTATTCATTTACTTTTTCCATGAATTATTTCATTATTTTTCTATTTTATTTGTATTTTCATATTTTCCTTATTTATCAACTTTATGTTGTTTGGTTTTGTTTTGGTTTTTTTTATGACTTTGGCATGAACACTTTAATTTACACTTAAGTTTAATTTATTGACTGAAAAGACTGAAAAACTTTTCTGGCTGAAAAACTGTATTATGTTCTCTTGCAAAACATCTCTCAAGTCTTATATATTGCTTTGAAAATTAAAAGAAAAAAAACACAACTTTGATATTTTCTAAGTATCATGAGGCCATAGATTTTACTCAGTTAATGAAAACATGATTAATACATGATTCCTAAGATTTTCTCTATGTTATTCACATGCATGCATTAGAAAAGAGGATCTGATTAGAAGGGGATACTTTGTCATCTCCTTCACCATGGACTTCAAGAAGATAAATTCAATGGGTTCAGGAAACAATCATCATTTCAGAGCTCCAAAATTTCTTGTTTATCTGCTCTTGTTAAAGCAAGTAATGGTTAAAGTGTAGAACTCTTCTAGAGGATATTATAAGGGTTTGATTAAATAAGATTAAACAGTGGACAAGATGTTCTTCATTGAAGTAGCACAAAATATCATTGAGGATTCACTGACAAGCTTTTATTAAGAAAAAAGGGGTTATTGTATATCTATGTGTTTTACTACACTTTTTGGAGTGAGTAGGTTAATATTTCTCACTGAGTATATTTGTAAATCTGTTATTTCTACAATTATACAATGGTGCAATTAGAGTATTTGCAGTCAGTTTTCCAAACTTCTAGATGAGGTCTAATCTGGTGATATAACGTTTTCAGTTTACGACGCATCTTCACTGATTCCAGCTTTAATATTTCAGTTCTGTTTTTTTTGTCTTCAGTATAACATAAAGCTGCTAAAAGATCAGTGAAAAAGTATAAAGTAAATAGAAACTATTACAGAAGTGAAACAATTAGTACACTCTATATACTGTGTGGCTAACTTGTGTGTGAGCCTTATAGATTCTAAGTTTTTACTCTATATACATTTCTTCATTTTCTAGAGTTTTTATAATCACCTCAACAACAGTGTTAGCCAACTAATACAAAAGTGGCTTTTGATAATTTAATAAAAAGACAAAGGATATGTTGGTACAGTGCCTGAGGTGCCTTAGTTTCAATAACACTGAGGGCTTGCTATTTGCAGCTCTGTAACTTTTCACCTAAACTATTGTTAGTGTTTTTCCAGAGTCTGTGTAGCCATATTCCCAATTGTTCTCCTGCTGCTATTCTGGTGCTGTTGATCTCAGGGGCCTTCACCTGCAAAACCTTAATATTATAACCATGGCAAGTTCTTGTGGGAAGCAACTACCACCGGCATGAGAATCACACCTTTTCATCCTCCTTCATTTTTTGTTTTGCAGATTTTACTTTGTACTCAAAAAAGTCAAGCATAGTGTACAACAAAGTCAGTAACCGTCACTGAAATTCCTTGTAAATAATAGCCAATATATGTGAACAGGGACTTAATAGCCAATAAATATGCAACACACATGTTCCAAACATTTCTAATGGCATCAGAAACAGGACTAACAAATGGGTCCCACTGAAAAGAGAACACTATTAAGAAAATAATATGGTGAAAATAATCTTTGTCACTGGCATCTCCTGCATTTGGAGGAACCTCCCAGGGGAGGATGCTCGTCTGGGTTCTTTCCATTCCATCATTGTCTTTTCTTTCTCATGGGCATTTTTTCCCTTGCCTTCTTTATTTCTCGGTCTCCTTTACTTCCTCTAACATAACATTCAAAGTTTAATTGAGGTATGCCATCAGCTACACACTCTGCTAAAAATGTTCATATACACAAACTTTTCTTTCTGCAGCAGGAATGTGTTCAGTTAGAAAGTCCCAATAATTTCATGAAGAAGAGGAGAAGACAGGAAGTTGCAGCATGTATTGTTACTTATTTCTCACCAGCTCCCTTAATGTAGCTTGAAATGTGCAAGTCTTGAGCATGGTTCTGTCTGCCTCAAGTAACTGGATATTTTAGTTCAGTTCCATATTTTTGTTTTGTTTGAATGGTTTTGTCTATTACATCTCTGAAGCAATACATCCAACTTCCCTAATTGCCCTTCTTGTCACTTGATAATTTCAACACAAACATTAGATACACCCACCTCTCTTGATCAGATCAAAGAATCCTTTAAAAGCTTGTACACTGATTTGTCACCAGGAAAATACATGTTTTCCCTCTGTATTTTATAGCCTATTTGGCTCTAAGTTTCTGCTTTTTTTTCAGAAAGTCTTTCCCCTCTTTCAATATCTAATGAGATCATACATTTTTAATGTGGAAAAAAATTCTGAAAAATAAGTCTTACATATTTAATAGATTGTCTTGAAAGTAATTTTTACTACAATTTATTCAGGTATACTTAGATATTAGCTTAAAAATACAATTCCATAATTGATTTACACAAAGAAAAAGGCTGAGAAAGGAGATAAATTAGCTACTAATTCAGTTAGAAAAAGATTCAATTGTGTGATTATCAGGTAGTAATTTTCACAGGACATAGACTACATCTTCACTTCAGAAGACATACTGCTTTTCAATTAGCTTTTAACTGCTTTAAATATTTGTGGGATGTGTTTTCTCTCCTTTTTTTATTCCCCGCCCCAGCTAGATTAAGATACAGTTATCTCCTTGCTCAATGCCAAAAAATTTAGCAATTGTTTCTTTAACTTTTTTTCATTTTTCAAAAAAGTCTTTTCCCTCTTTTAGCCCTTTTCATCAATGTGTTTTCAAAGATGAGTTCTCACTTTGGAACATACCAGTACATTGAAAGATGGGTAAAACACACATGACATATTTTGTCTTCAGAAAATACTAGAAGAACAGTAAAGCTTCTTTTTAGAGGGCATAACTAAAACAAAAGGTACCACTACCAAAGATAAAAATGTAACAAAAAATCCTAATTTGTATAATCACATAGGACTGCAGTTTGATTTGAATGTAAGCATAGAAACCTAGGAAATATTTATGGTGATATTTTGTTATAAGCAGATATAAAAATCAGAAGCAGACAAATCGCCCCCAATTTATATGACTCTAGTAAAGCTGAGGAACAGCATTTTAGTAAGGATGCTAGATAGGAAAAAACACTAATGAAAATGCACCTTAAGACATCAAGTAAAGTAACCTCTTATTTTATGTGATTCTGTCCTTTATGCTGTGTTCTTCATAATTAAAAATGATTGAGCTATGTAATCGGCCAACTTCCTACAGAAACAACCACAAAATTCTAAATACTTAGGTAAAAATACGGTAACTATTTGAGATATCATCCAACAAGTTGACTCTCAGTAAACAGCTTTAATTCCCCAGGTGACTGCTTTTCTTACCCCCAGGATTTCCCTCACCGCCTGGGTTACTACCAGGGAGCTGGGCGCTCCCGCTTCCGTTGCGGGGATGGCAGAGCCTGGCTCCACCAGCCTATCTCTGTTTCAGCCTCCCTAATTCTCCTAAGCCTTTTACTTCGGCTTGCAGCCTTTCTACCTCGTCTTACAGCTGTGCCGCTCGGCACACACACACAGCCACACTCATAGCTGCCCCTTGCTATCAGTGAGAGGCTGAGGCATTCCCTGCAGCCTGCGACCTGCACAACCACATCCTTCTGTGGGAGCTCTGTCTGGATTCCCACATCCATTGTGGTTGGTGACAGGGTGGAGAACATTGTTCTTTGGCTAAACTGTAAACCCAGCGCCACGCCTACCTGAGCACTGCCGACGCTTTTGTCAACCGACCGCTCCGGCTGCTGCTCTCTGCCTGGGCGAGCCCTCTCCGCAACTCCTCTGCGCCCCGCTGGCGCCATCCCAGAGAGCGAGGCGCGCTCCGCTTCGCTCCGGGCCGATCGCGCGCCGCTGCTTCCGCCGCGTTTGAGTCTCCCGCGGTTTCCCCGGCAACGCCCTCAGTCTCGGCCTCACGCTCCAGAGATTCCAACCGTCGTCGGTTTCTGTGCCTCAGGCCTCTCTGGCTCGGGGAAACCGTCCACGTCAAATACCTGAAAATCACTAACGCTTGGCCAGAGACCTTGCCAGTGCTGGTGCCAGTGCGGTGCCGCTGCCGCTGCCTCTCTGTTTGCAGTATCCATTTAAGGCTCAGCGCAAGCCCACATGAAATAGAGCAGGATTTCGCTCTATTAACCCCCTTCCCTACCCCCCACCCCCTCCCAGGGGAAGATAAAAAGGGGAATAGGGGAAAAAAAATGCCTCACCCAGGGCTGGACGTTTAATGAATAAAAGGAGAAAAAGGAATATTAAGGGAAGAAAGATATACAACTGATACACAACTATATACAAAACTCGATCTTGGATGGCAATGGTTTCCACGGTGGATGAGGAGTCAGGCCCAGCTATGCTGAGGTGCAATCGCAGTAGCAGAGCTGTGTAAGGAAGAGCTACTTACAGACTTCACCTCCTTCTTATATGGAGTGGGGAAGGGAAGGGAATACAGCCGCCCACTGAGCTCTCACTGTCTTAGGGTTCTGACCTGTCCCTCCCACTCAGCCTCGTAATGATTCAACCACAACACTGGCCCGAGTCGCTCCTGTGACCACCTGGCAAAAGCCAATGCCATTTCTGCCTCAATTGCATCGTCCTCTCCTTCGCTTTCTTCTCCCTCACTCAGGCTATCTGAGACATCTTCGCTTTCTTCAGTCACCTGCTCCGTGTTGTTACCAACTGCTCCTCCAGGCAGTAGTGCAGGTAGTACATGATGTCCTCCAGCCGCTGCAGGAAATCTCTCCTGTGCCACTTCTCCAGGGAGATGGTGACCAAGAGATGCATGACAACTGCCTTCATGATAGAGATGGAAAAGCCCGTGCCCAGTACAAAGCGGGCGCAGACGTGCAGGCATTCCCGGTGGAAGCTGCCATGTGGGGCCTGCCTGGCCATTTGCCTGAAGATCTTCTCCTGTGCCACAGCATAGCTCTCTGGCCACATGGTGCTCGGGAAGAAGATGGCGTCTGTAGTCTGACTGCTCAGGAAGATGTCCGAGTCGCCTTGCTGCACACCAAACATGACCTTCACATAGAAGGGTTTCCCAGAGGCTTTGGTCAGCTGCAGGTTACAGGAGCGGCAGGAGGGCAGCACATTCATCCTGTAGTGATGCCACTGAGGCAGCGCTGCCCAGGTCAACCTCACCAAGTCCTGGAAGCAGAGGGCAATTTTCTGCACATCTAGGTAGGAGCCCGTGCAGAGGGTGCTCAGGAGGCTGGGACGCTGACTTGTTATCTCCTCCTCGCGGTGGTGGACAAAGCACAGCATGTTCTTGTCCAGCATCTGCTCCTGGGTGCGGGTACATTGCAGCTCCACACAGATGCGCGAATCCTTGGCCGGCATCTCCTCCGTGGTGACCAGTTCCAGGTGGAAAGCATATCCATGGGGGGCCTTGAGGGGCACAAGCAGGCTGTAGATAGCTTCGTGCTCCCTAAAGGGACACCAACCTTCAAAGGTGCTGCCCACCCCAATGGCTGGCTGCAGCAGTGGTAGGGAATGGTCAGTATTTGACAAGTGCTCCTGGCAGACACAGAGGCGGTCGTTCACCAGCTCCTTCACCAACAGGCTCGTGTGGACCAGGGTCTCCCCTGGCCACTGGAAGCGCATTGCAAAAGCCAATGCCATTTCTGCCTCAAT